>BQKZ01004976.1:0-16392 GCA_036244855.1 Temnopleurus reevesii | reverse complement strand
TGGTCCATTGTGGTGATATGAATGACATAAATAGCTTTGGATGTTTTGATTGTTGCTACATGTATATCCATTTAATAGACTTATTTTGGCTGGTGTCATGGAACCAGTTTACCTTTTCAATGTTAATATTTTCTTTAAATCTTTGCAATCAATTCGCCACAGAGGAGTTCCAAGCTCAATGCACAAGTTTGTTACATTTTATCAATGATGCTGTTATAACCACACGTCTCTGTTGTTGAGAATAATTTTCTTTAAACGATTTGTGAGTGTGAGCTTGTCATTATGTCATGGCTTAACATTATCAAATTTCTGTTAAGTTGATTGGTCATATTCATAATTGGTCATTCCAGGAATTACAACGAACACTGCCACCATTCCAGTCAACTATAGATCAGCTGAATGTCGACCTGAGGCATGTCCGAGATACCATGGAGGGAACGGTCAGAATGGACGCTGACCAGCTCCATCAGAAGGTCCAAGCGGTCAACAATAGATGGGCGGAGATCTGCTCACAATCACACCAAAGGTAGGACATCTAACACAGATCTGACCATTCCTATCAAAACGTGTCCACATCTAACGCAGATCCGCCCATTCCCATCAAACATGTCCACATCTCACACAAATATGCCCGCTCCTATCAAAACATGTCCACATCTAACACAGATCTATCAATTCCTTTAAAAATTGTCCACATCCAACACACATCTGTCTATTCATATCAAAAACACGTCCACATCTAACACAGATCTGACCATTTCTATCAAAACATGTCCAAATTTAACACAGATCTGTCCATTCCCATCAAAACCTGTCAACATCTAACACAAATCTGTCCATTCCTCTAAAAAAAACAACCTGTCCACATCTAACACAAATCTGTCCATTCCTATAAAAAACAACCTGTCCACATATAACACAGATCTGCCCATTCATATCAAAACCTGCTCATATCTGACACAGATCAGACCTTTCCTTTCAAAACATGTCCACATCTAACACAGATCTGCCCGTTCCTATCTGAGCATGTCCACATCTATTATAGATCTGCCAATTCCTATCAAAACAGGTACTCATACAACACAGATCTGCCCATTCTTATCAAAATATGTCCACATCCAACCCAGATCTGTTGACTCCTATGAAAAACATATCTACATTCAACAGAGACCTGTCCATTCCTATCAAAACATGTCTACATCCAACACAGAGCAACCATTCCTATTGAAACGTGTCCATATCTAACACAATTCTGTCCATTACTATCAATACATGTCCCCATCTAACACAGATTGGTCCATTCCAATTAAAAACATGTCCAAATCTAGCACAGATCTGACGATTCCTATTAAAAACATGTCCAAATCTAGCACAGATCTGACCATTCCTATCAAAACACATCTACATCTAACACAGATCTATCAATACCTTAAATAAATTGTCCACATCCAACACAGATCTGTCCATTCCCAGCAAAACATGTCCATGTCTATCATAGATATGTATATTCCTATCAAAACATGTCCACATCTAACACAGATCTGTCTATTCATATGAAAACACGTCCACATCCAACACAGATCAACCATTCCTATCAAAGCATGTCCACATCTAACACAGATCTGCGCATTCCTATAAAAAATGTCCACATCTAACACAGATCTCTCCATCAAAGTATGTCTACATCAAACATAATTCACTATACTCTCATCAAAACATTACAGCTAATTCCTTTATAGTGCTTTAATATAGTTCGGAATAGTTTCACTAGGATAATGAAAATACAAAATTGATGAATTGCTAAACCATGATCGTGGTATATTTTTTGTCTGATAATTGTTGAAATTTGAAAAAAAATCTGGATCTGATATTAGTTTGTGGATAGTCTTAGAAAGGTGTCAGATCCTTGATCTTGAAACTGTCACAAGAAAGCAATATAATTTGAAAACCCTATCAATTTTTTCATTCAATATTCCCTCTACTAGATTACAAAAGCTTGACCAAGCTGGCGACACACTCCACCAATTCAATGACCAGATGACGACAGAGAGCAACTGGATCACGGCGGCTGAAGTTACTCTCATGGAGTTTGCTCACATTGCTCGAGATCGGCTGACTCTACAGCAGCAGTTCGTTGCTGCCAGGGAGTTTAATCAGGAGGTCGCTATTCACGAACCCAGGATACTCACTGTGAATGAGGCAGGAGAGAGGTTCATTACACAAGCTGAGGTTAGTCAGTTAATTAGTCAGTCAACATTAAGTTAGTCAATCACTCAATTTGGTAAACAGATTATCAAAAGGTTGCTACATGTAAGCTTGAACCAAGGATAATTACTGCAAATGGGCAGAAGGGACGTTAATAATGCAAGCTGAGGTTTTTCAGTTAATTAGTCAGCACTTGGTCAATCACTCACTTTGGTAATCAGTCAGAAAATCAAACGGTTGGTATAAATGAGACATTGTGAATGAGGCAGGAGAGAGGTTCATTACACAAGCTTAGATTAGTTGACCAAAGTCTGGAAATTAGAAGGTGGCTATGCATAAACCTAGGATACTCAGTTAATGAGCCAGGAGAGAGGTTCATTACACAAGCTGAGGTTAGTCAGTCAATTAGTCAACATTCAGTTAGTCAACCAGTGTGTTTGTCACTTTAGAATCGGGAGGTCATTATGCACAATATCATGAATACCCAATGTGAATGAGGTAGAACAAAAAAATTTGTTCGTCAATCTAGAGTTTGGGAATTAGGAGGTGGTTACATGTATGCACAGATATTCAATGTGGGTGAGGAGTGAGAAGAAACAGGTTCTTTACATTACATTTTATTTCATTCATTTAGTTCGGAAATATGTTAAAATGTACTTATCACAGAAAGCATTTCTTAATCTGCAATGTTATCTTCTCTCTCTATTGAACAGTCCTATGATGCAGTACTGGAAAAATTCAGGGCGAGCATGGACAGCCTTCATGGCCCAACCCCTCTAAAGCGCCCCAGAATGCAACGGGGTGCGGAGGTCGCTCGCCAAGAACTGGATGCCCTTAACAGGCGATACAAGGCCTTGGTCGCCACGGTGACGGAGCGTGTGGATGACATCAGTGCTGTTGGAAAAGAGGAAAATGTGAGTAGACAATTTTTGTTTCTTCTTTCATCCCATTTCTGCAATTATCGCATCTTAAGATAGATTTATCAGCAAGATAGAATAATTTGCGTCTGTAAAAAAGAGGTCTTAACAAAACAGTATGCGTATGAAACATTGATCCGGATAGGAGCATTGATCAATTTCAACTTTCAATCAATTGCAACTTTCTAGCAACACCCTGTAAGGCAGACATGTCAACCAAAAATTGTATCCTTTGAATGCAGGACATCATCATACATTGCAATTGGTCCACTGGTACTGTCTATTCATGACACTCATTTACCAGAAATATTGCTTTTGGTCCATGGGGACACACCTGCCAATTTATATGGCTTATTTATTCCTGTTTTCTTTTTTAAATTGTTGAATGATAGAAGGTTTTTCAGGTCGAGAGGCGGATGCATGTTGATACTTTCATGTTTTGAACAAGTACTTACATGTATTAAGTTTGATAACATTCATCTGAAAATACATGTCATTGGCAAAAATGGTTTAAGGTTGGCAACTCTGGTAAGGGGGCTTTTAGGAAAGCGTATACATTTTGTAAAAATGTGAATGCAGGATACACAAGGTCAATCATATTATTGCTTTCAATACGATAATGCTCATTCAATTATTTGCAGACATTTAAAAGAAAGGATAGAAAACTTTAAACTTACATTAGGTAAAGCAGGAGAACTTGAGCTGGCAAACAAGATTCCTTCAATTAGTAGACAGCTAATTAGATGTAATTGTAATCTGATTCATGTTCTTCACATATTGTAGCTTTCATGTGTGTGCAAAAATCTCATAAGAAATGTTCATGCTTGTGTTAAATATATCCTTCCTACAGCATCACATGTACATTTTATGTAGCTGACAACATCAAAATAGTAAATAGCTGACATTAAATCATTTATTGACAATTTCCTAAAATTTTCACATTATTCTTGATGCACATTACCTCTCTTAAATAGCTTGCAATCTTTCACTGTCATGTATGATTATGATGAATAATCTTCTCAAGTGATCATTACGTCAGTACTTCTTAAGTGAAATGAAGAGAAAGAAAATTGAAAAATGTGTAAAGGTTGAACACTCCATGGAATATCCTGAGTGAAATATTGTGTATGACAATAAATATGACTATGTTTGTTTAGAAATATAGCAATAGTGATAAATAGCCTTGTGATTAGATACTGTAAATAGAACTGAGTCTCATTCAAAATTGAATATCTAATAGAAGAACTTTGCACAGCTGGTCGATGAATTGATGTAAAGTCAAAGTCAATCATCCCAGTTTTATTTAAGAAGGTTGAATGTACCGGTATATATGATTTTCCTTAAATGTTTTTTTATTGATGTATTATGGATGTAACAATTTATTTAAAGTTGGCCATTTGCAAACAAAATATTCATCAAACACATTCAACTGTACACTAAGCACTTTATGTATGTTCAAAAATACGAACCATATACAATACAAAATGCAAATAAAGATAATCATGACTCATGTATGTAAATGCATTCATCATAATTATGAATGTTGGTACATTGTCAAGTGTAATGTTCTCTGTATATTGTACTTGTGTTCTGTTTTATGTAAAAATCTATGGATATTCCAATGACAAAATCACAAATAATGCATAAAACAACTATTTATAAATGCAACCAAAGTGTTTACCTCAAATAAGTCACAAGCTCTCTAAGCATTTAAGTCATCTAAGGGCAGCTTCAAAAGCACAAAGGTGAGTTTCAGCCTATTCCTCATAAATTGGTCATTTTACCCCAACAACCTTCATTGCAACCTCAACAAACGACAGAGATGCCAACCATTCCGGAATATGCATAAGGTCAAAATAATAATGAACAGCGTTTATATAACCCTTATCAACTCCTCATGAGAATTCCCTTAGCACTCTACAATTGCAGCATTATTACCCTGGCTTTAGCAGGGCAACTATTAGGTGCATATGACATTTTCAAGGAACAAAATCCTAACAGGTATGCATTCATCTCACCTGGGTTGAGTGCATCACACTGTGGATGAATTTCTTGGTGAAGGAAATTAACGCCATGGATGTGATTCGAACCTACGACCCTCTGGTTGAAAGGGTAGAGTCTGAACCACAACAGCTGAACAACACAGAGAAAACATGACAATAACCATAATCAGAGCCATTCACTTGTAATGAAAGTCCTGAATTCATATGAAATTACACCTCTTGCATATTCGGGAATGGTTGGCATCTCTACTCACTACATGTACTACCACCATAAATTTCACAATCGCCGCCACTGCCACTACTTACCACAGTCATTTTATGCCTGTTTTTATTTTTGACTTAGTGCAAAGCATCAATTTATTACTTTTGTTGCTTTAATTTGTTATTATTTCATTTCCCTTGTCACATCAGAAAAAGCTAACTGTAAGTTTTCGCACGTGATCGCTCATTTTGATTTGTTGATGCTGTGTTCCATATATATCTAGATAGAAAATCTCAATGTTATAGACAGAAATAAATGAGTACCGATATAAAGACCTTGGAAAAGTTTTGGCATGCAAAGTTGTTACCCTATCCCTATTTGAAAAAATGTATCTTTGGTTTGCATGTTTGCATGAAAATATAAACATTTATGGTGCTTTTGCATTTTATTCTGATTTTTAAATACTTATTACTGTAAAAGCCAGTATTTTAGCGTACATGTACATAGATTTTTAGCGAATTCACAGAACATATTTGCATTTAAGTGGGTAGTTATTTTCACGTTTTGAGGGATCATTGTATACAAGTCCGTGGGCATTGTAGTGAGTGAAAATCTGGGCAAATTAATGGTTCCGAAATTAGCAAATTTAGAATCCCAGGGAAATTTTCATTTCATACCGTTGTTTTACTTATTTTGTTAATCTTTTTTAAAAATGATTTGTTATTTTTATTATTATTATTATTATCATTATTTTCTTTTTTTGAGGGGGGGGGGGGAAACAAACTTGGAACTTACTTCCGTTTGTTGCTCAAGTCAAGCTCACAAATTTTGGCTGCAAAATACCTTTTTTAATATTTGCTCTCAATCATTCAATAGGATTGCTATATCTGTAAACGCTATTGAGAATATAATCACAATTTACAAATAGTATGTTAGAGTAATGCATGATATATGTGGAAAATTGCATGTGTTAAAGAGAAAACGAGCCTGTACTTTGTGTTTGTAAATGTATGAGGAAGAAAAATGCCTTAATCACTAGAGTTTTCCTGAATTCACACAGAACATCCATTAAAATAAATATAAATGTAATTACTCTATCATCATACAAGATGTGGGATATCTTAGAAATGTTCTCATTGAACAAGTAATATTCAGCAACCTAAAACTCAGACAAGCCATATTAACGAACATTCCCATTAAATCAAAGTCTAATTTCAATTTTTTTTTATTTAACATAAAACATTTTCAAGTCTATACTTGGTATACAAAAAAAAATCCTAAATGTGCATTAGTGCAGCATGTATTTGTTCAGTTAAATGTATTGTTATTTTGTGTTAGGAAAAAAATATTTGAAAATCTTTTTTTTTTAAGTACCTAATTCTGAGATTTGATTTAATATGAATAGGCACTATGAAGGTTTGTGTGTAAATTGTGTATAATGTAGCTTGTACACGAGAAGGTCATTTTAATATGGTATATATTTTGTAGATATCGCCAGTCTCTCTGTTTAATAGGCAATCCATTCACATGTAGCAAGTAGTGTAATATATATTGCACATGTGTTCATTTTCAGTGAAATATTTTTCTTTCAGTTATTTGTACATTTTTGTTGTCATTGGTCACATCGCATGGTTTTGTATTTTTTGTCATGGAATGTTTTTGGTAGATCGTCAAGAAACTGCACATGAAAAAATATACACTGTATGTATAGATTTTTCATGCAGATATTTACAATATTTGTATTATAATATATAATCATCTGTTTAGAATGTACTACAGTAGTTGTGAATGTTATTACTACATCTATGATGTATTTATGGATAATTATCTGATGTAGTTTAAGAATATTGACGAAAAGGAATTCATAAAAAAACTTAATACTGTATCCAAAAGAAATGATTATGTGGAATATTACAAGAATGTACACCAGCGATTAAGATTCAAGTGGAATTGAATATACATTTATAGCAAGTATTCGGCTTTATCTGTAATTGGAGGGATCATGGCTCTATGAATAACTGTGAATAAGGATTATGATCGTGTGCATTTACTTATGATCTGATGATATATATGAATATATGATTTGTCAAAATAGATTTGGCACTGAAAATGCTGATGTATCAAAAGGAATTGAATATAAATGGAAAAATCATCATCATAATGTTGCTTTAATTTCTTTATAATGCATGTAAAGCTTCTTTATGTATTTAACATAATTCATCTTTTCTTTATTCCACAGATTGAGCTCCATGTTACGCCCGAGATGTACGATAAATATTCACCCACACGTCGGAACATTGTTACCAAGAAAGTTTTTGAAGGATTGCCAAAACAGCGTAGCCAAGCATACCTAACCTTTGAGGGCAGGTCAATCCTTGTACAGCCTTCCGTCACTAGAGGGAGCTATGATCCACGATCTTTGGGGGCGTCTGGCGGGAAACCGCAAACTTTCGACCCCAATGTGGAAACATTGATACTTGATACGCAGCAAAGCCTGGATCAAGCAAGTCCAAATGCGACAGGTGCCAAACCCGACGGGAGTGGCGACCGTACTTTCCATGTGCGTAAAGTCCATACAGTTCGCACCCTACGCACGTTCGAAATGCCGACGTCATCCGCGCCCCAAGACACGGAGCCATATTATTTGAGTGCCAAGAGCTCCCCGATCAATGCCCCTGAGGTAGTTATGAGACGGGTTGAGATGTTGCTCCAAGAACCCCCAGCGGTCGGCGGGGACCAGGCAAGCTCCACCACCACCCCTATATCGGGCAATGTAACATCCATATATCCCTCTACTACATTTACTACTTCTACTACCCCTGCGAATCTTACTAACACGGCTGTTTCTCCCACTTCCTCTGGTGGTGTATTTTGGGTAAGCTCACCGCTGATAATGAGGAAAAGTTTTTATTATTTTTCTTCTCTACTCTTCCTTTCTACTCTTATCAACATCAATCTATGTATTATATCAATAAATTTTGCCTGTCATGACTGCATATATTTAGATGTTCGTTTATGTTGATGCCATTTCTAGGCAAAGCAAATCGTGTATTGATTAAACATACACTAAAACCTGTGTGTTGGGTAAATCAGTATGTTTGGGAAGCTAGAGGTGTGATTCGTTGCAGCATCAATGAAGCGACATCTAAAGATATAACTGTTGCTATCCTGCTTGATCTCCAATGAGAAAGGATTAGAGTAATGTTAATATGGTGATACACATTGGCTGACAGGCCCATCAATCAATTTTGGAAAAAACAACGCCCATTTAAGCTGATAAAATTGGGAGTGAAGACCTTATCATTTCATCATATACATGAAGATGTAAAGCGCTTTGGTTTACATGTAATTTATAGATTTAGTTTCAGGTTTCTTCTCATCATATGACTTTTAATATTTTATGAGTTTAAATGATAGTTAACTTGTTGATACACAATAGAAGAGGAAGATAGACTAGAGGGCAAATAAATCTGTTGGATGAAGGACAAAATCTGTTAATTAAGAACAAAAATTAGAGAGTTTTGTTGGTGGGTGGGTAAAGTGCTATAGTTTGAATGAATATATAAATATAGAGTGAGAAATATATAAATAAGAGCACTGGATGACTGCATGAATTGCAGACCATATTGAATTTACCTTTCAAGTTTTTTTTTCACCCTGGGTTTTTGAAGGGAAAAATTGCATAATTTGTAACATTCAAATCCCACCGCTGCCACCAAATTAAAAGATGCATCCAATCCCTAAAAGTTGACATCGGAACGATAATATATATTATTTTCAAAGCATAGATTATTTGAAGGGCATCAAAGGCCATGCCATCTGATGCCCTACTAAGGGGTGTTGGAGATTTTTTGTTCCCTTTTTTCTTTCTTTTTCCCCTGTTTGCATTAGTATGAAAAGTACGCCCTGTCAAAAAGTGGCCTTGCCCCTAATATATGAAAACTTGAAGGCATACATTTCCTGAATGAGCCCAAGGTACTCTCATCTGTTATCCAGAATGTAATGTGTTCTTCGTTTATTTCTCCTTTATCAACCAAAGCAAACAAACATCCCAACTCCCCCCNCCCCCAAAAAAAAGGAAGATATTCATAGAAAAAAAAGAGAGGGAAAAATAAAATGGCGGTCTTTATTACATTAGTGAAGCAAAATGTGTCTTCTCGCAGAGTTTTTTTTTCATCTATGCAGCAATGATTTTTGAATGACATTCACAGAGGTATATGAAACTTACTGTTAGTAGTAATATCTCTGTTAAAATGAAATTATCCCCAAAAGCACCTTTTCCTTAGAAATACTTGGTCTTAAAAGCGTTATGATGATTTGTAAATTATGTGCAGATTATGAGTGAAAAATGAAGTAAAATTATACGCTCCATTAAGGCATGTATCTGGAATTTATTCATGTGTTTTAACTTTAATCCTTTCTTAATGTGTGTGATGTTATTGTAACTGTCGGATCTCATTGTGTGATTGTGTTGTATTTATTGCATTGCCATCTCAAATTTCCTATTTATACAAATTTTGTTCTTTTAATGCTTCCTTTTACGATCCGTGAATGAAATAATTTAATTATTCTTTGTAAATTTACATAGAAATATGATTCTATTATACTATAGTGTAATTTCAATCAATGTATTCATAATTATGTACAAATGATTTATAGCTTCATGATTATTTAGGTAGGCCAACATTATTTATGAGCATCATAGATTCATATAGTAGTCATACATATATATTTTACTATTATGCTACATGTATATTGGGTACATAATTGTACGGCTCTCCAAATATACTCGAGTATGGGAGTATGTTCATTCATCCATTCAATGCACTGTAATCATTACTACAGCAGATTTATGTTGGCTCTTCTTAGATGCAATATTCGATGTCAAATATGGCTCTGCATAATATAGGTATGACATTTGCAAAAGTCTTGCATTTTTTACTTTGTTTGCAGGTTTCATAATTTTATCTATTTTCAGACCGATTCAAGTATTGAAATGCAATGGTTGTGTCCAGTATTCTGAAATCTGTCAACATGTTCTATGTTAGCGGAAAATCATAAATACAGAACAGTGGTTATGATAATGTTCTATAGGATCAAAAGAAAAAAAGCGATCCTTTGTATGTACAGTATTTGTTTTGTAGAATATTTCATTTTTGTATACTTGTAATTTGACTGTTTGAATGAATGTGTCTGTTAGGATGTGGTCCTGTGTCTGGGTGTTTTGAAAAAAAAACCCAAAACAAACCAACACTCTATATATTTCCACCTATTACATTCATGCAAGTAAATACATACACCAACATACATGTACATACATACATACATACATACATGCATGTACATACACCAACACAGTACAAGTTCATAATAGTCAATTCTATTCCAATCTTTTACCCTTTCTCTAGCAGGTAGCTTTAGCTGAATGTGAGTATGAAAAGATAATTATCCTGTTCGAGATTTAATTCTTTTATTTTTTGCAGGATATCTTAATATACTAATTGCATTTTGTTCTACACTTTTCTCCTTCTCTACTTCCTTTTTGTCCTTATGGAAACTATTTGACCAATTTATCATTCCTATGATCCTGTATACCCTCTTTTCTGTCATAATTGCCCCATCTTGAGTCCACTGACACCCTTTAATGATCTATGTTGTGACACCTCAAACCTTATGATCCCCTCTCTGACACTGATCCCGTTGTCTACTTGTACCTCTTGTTGGTGCCTTTGCTTTATCTTTATTCTTTTTCCTTCATTTTCTGACCCAACTGCACACCTGTTGGACTCTTGATATCTCTTCCATTCTCACTGTCTTCTCTCAAATTGCTCTCTTCGAACATCCCTCACAACGATATACCACATTGCATTGTTTCCTGAACGGACTCTCTTATATTTTTTTTGTCAATCCGGAATCTCTGATCTTCGAATGGCACTCTTCCCTTCCCCCCGCACCTTTCTTTTCGCCTTTTACGCCCTCTTTTTGTATTTTTGTAACATCTGTGCTTATATGACACCCTTCACTGATTCCATTTTGCACTCTTCCTTACTTCCTCGCACCCTTTTTGTCACTCCTGTATCACCTACCCTTATGTCACACCCTTCCCTTCACCCATCTTTCACTATGACTGCACCATTTCATGACCTGACTGCACCCTTCCACAATCTCTTGTACCCGCTTTCCTCAAACTACACCCTTCCCTTCTCTGGCACCTTGGACATGCACCCACAGGCCGACCTGGACAAAGAGTACAGGAACATCTTCCAAGCTGTGAGTGACCTGTGCTACTGGACCTCCATCACCAACGAGAAACTGACCACACAGGAACCAGTCAGCAAGGAGATTGCAACCCTGACATATCAGCTGGAAAAGCATAAGGTCAGTCTAAGTCTAAGTTTTAATGCCACAGAGCGAGGTGTTCAATTTATGACGACAGGCTTCTACAGAAGAAGTGATTAACCCTTTGACTGTAGTAGGCTTCTACAGAAGCCCAATGAGGTGTTCAGTTTACAATGAACATGCTTCTACAGAAGTAGAGGTTAACCCTTTGGATGCGTTACGTTTCTTCAGAAGCTTACCGAAGTGTTCAGTTTATGATGATAACCTTCTACAGGAGTCCAAATAAACCCTTTGGATGTGATAGGCTTCTACAGAAGTTGTGTGAGGTGGTCAGTGTTTGACAACAGGGTTGCTACAGGATCGGGTTGACTTTTTGCTCTATAAAATACTATATAAAAACAATTTCACCAATAAACTTCTATTCTCAGAAAGAGGAAGACTGAATTTCAAAGAGAGACTCTCAAAAAACTCATGATATATCATTCTTTAGAAGGAATTTATTGTCAAAGCCCTGATGAAAGCTGATTTGCTTGATAGTTCAAAACAATGATAGATATCTCAAACATGATGCTCTGTTACATAATCTTCCTCTCTATTCGTATAATCTTTCTCCATTTAGAACTTCCTGGAGGAGATTGTACACCAGAAGGAACCTATCGGTGAAGCTCTGACCAAAGCCGACCGCTTTATCGCTCATAACAAAGACAAATATCTCAAGCCAGATCAACAAAAGGAGCTGAACACCAAGATGAGAGACCTTCGCATGGGCTACGATGATATTGTTTCCAAGGCGGAGGCTCGTCTAAGAGAGCTACAAAGCGCCCTCGGTCATCGCCGCAATGAGAAGGAGGAGATGGTGAGAAAATTGAACAAATTGTCTTTATCATACCTTTAAAAACACTCACAGGGCTGTCAATTCTAAAACTTTGAGACTGAAATGCACTCACTTTGGTCCTTCCTAATTTGTCTTGATTTCAATTGAAGTCTACTGACACAATTTCATGTAACTTTCTGAATGTGAATGTAGTATATTCTTTTAAAAAATTGTGATTATAAAGATAGCTACCATTTTGTTTCCTTCCCATTCACTAAGGCTTGAAGAAAAAAGAGGTTAACAATCTTTCTTATTTTGTTCAGGACATTTTCCTTAAAGACATTACAGAAAATAGGTCACCAATTTACAGACAGATACCATTTATTGTTTCTTTCTGACCATAGACTGTCATTGAAAGGCGATACAGAGAAGAGGTTACCAATCTCCAGGATCTTCTACGCTGGCTTTCAGAGACAGAGCATGCCATGGGATCGGCCCAACCGCAGACTGATCGAGTCCAACCCCCAATGAAATTAAGTTGTGATCCACAGATGTTTATCATTTTGTTATTTCTTTTTATCATAGACTGTGATTGAAAGGCGATACAGAGAAGAGGTTACCAATCTCCAAGACCTTCTGCGCTGGCTTTCGGAGACTGAGCATGCCATGGGATCGGCACAACCACAGAGTGAACAAGTCCAACCTTTGAATGAACAACTCAATAAGATGAAGGTATAATCAATTAAAGACACTGGTTGCAGTTAGGTGTACTTAAGCAGATTTAGTTTCTGAATATCGAAGAACTTATTCAGGCAAACTGTCAACTATGAACTTTTTTCCAACATTTTCTCTTTGAAGCATGACTGTAATGTGTCAATTTGACAGAGATTAAACATTATTGTGTGAGCTGATGTTTGATTTAATTTGATATGATGATATTTTTTTAGCATACAACATATATTTAGAAATAGAACAAAATGATAGGATTCATGGTTATAATTTGCCAATGGGTCACAAAAGGCAATATGCACAAACAGCAAAAAGCTACCGGAAATTTTGGTGACAGACTGTCAATATTAAAGGAATGCAGTCTGTAATACATTAATGATAGAAGGAGCAATTGTTAAATTGCCTGAAAGAAAGATTAAACAACCCACAGAAAAATCATTGAATTTAAGATGGAAGATTATTAAGATTTTCATCTATGTGATGGAAGCAGTTAGTTGCAAAAATATCTGTACTTCAAACGATTGGCTTATACAGTACCTGTCTACAGTGGCAATGCAAATTGATTTGCGTTGCTGGCCAGTATAGCCAGGTTTTACTGTATCTATAGTACCATTGCTTATTTAACTTTTCTTTCTACAGGCTTTACGTGAGGATGTGATCAGTCACCAGCGGCCCGTCCACGAGTGCACCGAGAACGTCCTCCACTTCCTGAAGAGCCAGGGCGACCGCCTCCGTCATGACGAACAGGACAACCTGCAGCAGAGCATCTCGGACCTCCGTATGCGCTACGAGAGTCTCCTGGAGCAAGCCAACTCCCGCGTCACGCAGCTCGGCGAAGCCTACGACTACCTGCGAGGGTTCGACCGCGATGTTGCGGGATTTGAGCACTGGGTCAAGGAGAGGATGACGACAATTGAGGGGTTCAGCCGTGACGCCGGACGTGATATCAATGTGTTGAAGAAGCAGAGCGGCCAGCTTCAGGCGCTGAATAATGATATCCAATCGCGAAGGGATCAGCTCAACAAAGTCAATGTGTCCGGGCAGGGATTCCTGAATGATGCAAAGGTAATTGGTTGAAAGATTAACAGATCGAGTTACAGTCTTGATGATCTAATAAATATAGCCACGTTGGTCTAAAGATGGTTCTGACTTTTCGCTTTCAAACTGAAGGTCGTGAATCCCAGCTATGGAGCTGATTTGCTTTAGCAGGAAAGTTATTCTTATTGAGCTGAACTCAGCCAAAGTAATGGCTACTGGCAGGAATATCTAAAGATTCTTATGACATGTGTGTTTTTTTTTTATTGTTTGTGTGTTAATTTTCAAATCATTCTCAATTTTGAATTGTGTTCAATTTTCTTAGATTTTTTATTTATTTTTCTACTTCACAGGGATACAAGCAGATGCTCAGCGAGTTCCGAACCAACGCCCTTCCCCGTCAGTTCAACAAGACGTTCACTGAGGCCCCAGACTCAAACATCATCCAGGATCGATTGGTGCGTCTCAATGAATATTTCGATCGGCTGATGGCAAACTGCGAGGTCACCAACAGAAAATGGCAGGATCTGATATCCAAACATCAGGTAATGAATTTGTTTCCATCTTTGCTTTTTGACACTATCGACCACATGAAACCACATCTGTTTCACAATGGTGTCCCCCTCTTTGAGTGTTAGTCTATTGGAAAGCAAAGGAACACAGCTTTTCAATGATTACAAACATTCTTTGCGCCTTCTTTGGTTATGGAAAGGCCATCGATTAAAGTTTTTAATGAGAATGTTGTAAAAATAGAACAAACAATTGTGGTGTCACCAATTTCAGGAACCAAAAGTTATTGGAGTTGTTAATAATGAAATAGACTTGAGTATGGATGAGTATTAAGATGATTTTTTTTTAAAGGAGGAAACTTTCGGAAGTAGCCTCATCAGAGTGAAATGATATTACATTTACTTTCTGTTCTTTTCTTGATTTCCTTCTCCCTCTAATACTTTTGATGTACATCTTATTTCTTCCTAACAGCAATATAATGAATACCTGACCAGTACTCGTACATGGACCCAGAGCTCTGAGCAGACACTGTCAAAGCTTCTACAAGAGCCGGTGGCAGCGGAACCAGTGGCAGTTCAGCAACAGATTGATAAGCTTAGGGTGAGAATTTTGCAAAAATATTTTTGATCAATTTAACCATATTCTTGACAAAATGTTACATTAACCATCTCACAACATGAGAAACACTTTCCGGAAATATATTTTTGTTCCAAGACGTAAGGGTATTGTTCAGAAGTTGCAATTGATCGCTATTTGCAGTTGATTGGAACGCGGCAATAAAAATCATCGTTTCATGAGCGTCTTGTTAGAATCGCATATCATGCGGGAATGAAGATACTTATTTCAATTTGCAGCTGATTTGCAATTGCAACTTTTGAACAACAACAACAACCCTAGAGGATCATCCATAATTTGATTAAATTAGGGCATGATTAAAAAAGAAAAAATATCAATCTATAGACAGACTAGGTTTTTTACGAAGTACTCTAGGATTTTTATGTGTGTAAGTGCCCGGATGCATTGCTTTTATCAATCTGAAGACATTAGTTGTTTGAATATCTTTTGTCACAATGTTTTTTCTTTTTAAAAGAAAAAAGAGGAAATATTTAATGAAATTTACCAGATGATGTTCAGGAAATGTTTTCCAATTTTGTTCATAGAGGTTTATGAGAATCATAGAATATGACTTCCGTCTTTCATTATTTCAGACGTTCAACGATGACATCATAGCCCATTCCAATGACATCGATCGCTGCAAGGAAGCAGGCAAGGAGTTGGCTGATGTTCAAGATGAGGTCAAGAATGATGTACAGAAATCTATTAGTAAGAAATACTTTCTCTTGCATCAACTCTACTTTACCTTAAAAGTTGAATTTTGTATCGAATTAATTAATACTCACTGTATTAATTTTGGATCGGGGCCCCATAACATAAAGCTTTCCAATCGATCCTACAATTGCAATCTGTTTTATGTTACAGGTGATGTTTCATTAGGTTGCAAAAGATTTTAAGAATGACTTAAAGAACAACTGCTTGTGTTGAATACTCATAATTTTTAATAATCATTAAGCACAATAAGTAATATCAGTCATTCTTAAAGTCATTTTTAATATCTTATCTTGTTGCAGAATTGGATGG
>BQKZ01004975.1:0-58672 GCA_036244855.1 Temnopleurus reevesii | reverse complement strand
CTGCTTATTACATGGTTGCACATAGAAATTAAAAAACAAGGAATAATCCATCGATGACGCTACTACTTCTCACATTCAGAGTTTTATTAATGTAAGATATACGATTAGTGGCAAACTTTGCATTTTCTGAGGATGTCGTAAGTCTCTCCGATGTTCTGTACGGTTTTGGACACATCGTAGCATACGGAGTACTGATATGTTAACACAATTGTCTATAGATTTGGTGCGAATTTCATCTGAGACTTGGGAGAAACCATTGTACCCTACTCAGACTATTACCATAGATATCAATTACAAGTCATAGTATAAGATCATTCATAACTTGGCTAAACGAGCTGTTTCAGGTTAATCGGTGGCTGGTGGATGTGGATAACTCATCTCCAGGTAATAAACAAATTGCTACATGGTATTTTTTGTTGTTTTATATTAGAATCTTGGAAATAAAACCTCAGTCTGTTAGATGAGTGACACACCCGCCGGCAACCGATTAACGCTAAGCATTGTTGAATATTGAAGGACAATCAAGAAAATATCTTTTTAGACAGGAATTTGATTCGTTCTCCAAATCTCTCTCTCTCTCTCTCGCCCTGTTTTTTTTTTTACCGGCGGACGCTTTTCAGACTGAGACAATTTATTGGTTGGGAATAAAGAATATTACCTCTTGGACCTTCACATCGAACACTTGCATCATGTTGAGCACATCTATTATCTCCTGAACGTATCTGAAAGCAGTCAAAAATACTAGGCTCAGTCCCAGTACAATGTACCTCACCAGACAGCATATCACCATTTCGTTTCCCGAAAGCTCCTTCTGATAATACCTCAGTGACGCTATAAAATCCGAAAGATCTGCACACAACATCCCCTGCTAAGGAGTTCCATGTATCCGCGCATAAAGTTGCCCAGGAACCATCATAGAGAACTTCCACTCGACCTTCTGACACAGTACTACCATCGGCCAGTCGAACTAGAAAAAAAAGAAATAATCGTTTTCTTAAACTCTCAATAATAGACGAAAATACAAACATTTATTTCATGACACGTATGATTGTATGACCAGTTCTTAATGTTCTAAGACACACACAAAATGGGTCAATCCAGTCACCATGGATGGTTCTGCGTAAATTTACAACGTTCAAGTATCGCGTCAAATAGTGTAACCTCTGACCATTTTGGTGCATGTATGGTCTAACACTTTATGAAGGTGTGGAACATTTCACAACGAATTTATTTCACAAATGTTTACCAATCCATTTGAAGGGATCCAATTATTAAGTTTGTCTTCCTGAAGAAAGTCTTCCACGATGACTTTTCATGTTTACAGATGACGGACTATTCTAATTTACTTAGTAGGAACTCAGACCCTTTAATACATAACTTTCCAACACATATTGATTCAAACTCAGCCATACATCAAAACGGGATTACAATGTAAGCACAAATTTTCCCCCAAAACACACACACAAAACATATTTTAATGTACTTTTGAGAGAATTTGGCTTGATTCTATATGATAAAACGTTGGTTAGTTAAAGTTTTGTCACCTTTTGAGCATCGCACTCCAGAACCGGAAGAAGAGCTGCAACTCTGGATATCTGTATGATGATCTATGCAGTCAAGAATGTTTGAATCACCCTCACATCGGACATCTTTAAGTAATATCTCTCCAGTATATTCGCTGAAAACTGTCGATGGTAACAACTCGATGGCACCAGTAAACCCAAGAGATCGGCAGACTAAGCCCGCATCTATTAAATCCCAAGTATTGTAGCACGGGGTTTGCCATTTACCATCGTAAAACAGTTCAACAACCCCTTCCATGTCAGTTGAGCCTCCCAAAATGCGAACTGAAACACAATATACCAGAAAAAATAGCAGACTCTAATTGTTGGAACATATCAACATAATGTGTGCTGAGCACAAATCAGCTTTACTAAGCAAGGCATGAAGCTATAATTTCGCTGGAAATTGGAGTACTCATGAGATACTTTCCAGTCATATACCTTCCACGTATATACTAAGGAATAGTACGATATTCCTTGGTTATACGTTCAATTTTACAAGGGTATACTATAATGATAATGACAATGGTTATAAAGCGCACAAGTCCACCTTATCAATTATCATGGCAGTGCAAGTTTTCCCTAATGATATCCGGTTTCGCAAGTGGCAATTATGATGCCAAAATTTAGATATTTTTTTCTTGCACTTGCAATCTATAATCCTCCCAATTTTCAAAATGTTCCATGCATACCTTACCACCTATTGATAACTCTGTAAGATTCAAAATGTCACATCAGTCATGTCAGTAGGATAATCCGAATTCTCTTCTTCTTTTCTCTTATCTTTCTCTTGTCTTCTTTTACCCAGATGTAGGTGCTCACATATGAAGTTGCTTAATATTCAATTCAATTGAATTCAAAATAGCAATTATTTTTTTCCTTCAACATATACAAATAAATCATTGCTGTACAGCATAGCAATAGAAAAGATGGTTTGTAGATTATTCTCAGGCAAAGGAATGATGCGGACTCGATTCTTCCATATACCAATTCCAGTAGACAAATTTACACATACAAAGAGAATAAATTTCATACATGCGTGACCGGAACGGAATCTATGAGTCCGGGAAAATGCGCAAATAATTTTAAGATAGTCGGAGAGAATGCTGTTACCGCATTAATACTTGTGATGTAGATCAACGGTACTAAAGAACTCGCAACATAAACAGGTAAAATTTAGGTCCGTATTCCGATAGCGAGGTTTAACTTAACCCGGGACTAAGCCATTGTTATTTAGATCCGAGCTATTGAAAAGTTAAACCAAGAGTCTAAATGACAATGACTCTAGACCTGGGTTAAGTTATACTTTGCTATCGGAATACGGGCCTAAGGGTTTTAGTACTGGATATAAATGCCACGTTTGATGTATGTAATCATGTTAATTTAATAGTCATATCGATATTCTTCAAATAAAATGGCAAATTTTATGAAAATGGGGTTCATAATTGGAACACCATAGTGAAAAAAAATAATAAAAGGTGTCATTAAAATGGATATAAATCTTTTCCCTCAAAGATGACTAGGTGGGACCCACCGGTTTTTAGTCTGGTACCTAACAAAAAAAAGACATGCGCTAACGTGGTATGTCACTATCGCTTAACTGTTAAAAAGTGGTCAGTTCTCCTCGGCTATTTGTAATTTTATTAAAATGGGCACTTGGGAATCGATTAACATAACGTTTGAATGAATACATTTCAAAATTTCAAATGCACGTTTTGGTAAAACATTTAAAGGATGAAAAATTCAGGTATAGGTACATTTTAGGACATAACTAAAGCGTTTTCAATCATTGACGCTCCATTCGTCATTTATCTGTACAATGTTACTGCATACGTTGGTAAATTTGTGCCGTGACAGGTGAATGATAGATGGAGAGCGATTGATTGGTTGTTCACTTACCCACTAAGCATTGTACACCCACATCTTCACTGTGTGTGCAGTCACTGATGCCAATCCCTTGATGACTGCATTCAAAGATGCTTCCTTCATTCCCTTCACACTCAACATTGTCCAACAGGATACTACCCTTACCCTCATCGTAATGGGCGTTGCCAGTAACCTCGATGGCATGGGAGAACCCCAGCGATCTACACACAACGTTACCATCATCTAAATCAAATGCATCGTCACACACGGTGCCCCAAGAACCATTGAAGAATACCTCTACTCTGCCTTCCAATTCAGTAGGGCCACCAACAAGGCGAACTAGAGTAAATGAACATAACGGTTTGAAAATTGTATCTTGTGTGGGGAGCATTGGTAACGAGTACAGCAAATGTCATTCTACATAATTTTATAATAAAATAAGGGAAATTATACAAGCAACTTAAGTTTTACGAAATAGCAATAAACAATATCATAATTGATTTTTTTATTTCTGTGTCAGGTATGTATATATTCAAATTATTCAATTTTCCATTACACTTTCATAATTTTACCCAAAATAGTGTTGGCCGAGAGCCCTATACAGAGTGAGTGAAAAAAATGTCCCCTCACTTTGATGGCATCATGTTCAAAATATAAAATTATAATCCCGGATTTTATGGCATATCCTGAGTACTTTTTCCAAATAACATTTTGGTACCATTTTCATTGGTATTTTCTCACGCATGACTGCACACGAGACAACTTTGCTAAAGATGTAAAGTCTCACTTGCGCCAAGTGGCTGAATGAAGATGAAAACGATCAAGATAACTTGTGTCCCTTGGACAGATATAAGCAAGCTCAAACACACACGCACATGCACACATACATAAACACACGCAGCAAACCACACAATACCCACCTACACAGTATCATAAACCACACACACACATACACACACACAAATACACAGGTGTAAAAATCCAAGTGGTAAGAGCTTATCGACAATTTTACTACCCATTCAGTTATTTTGTAAACAGAGAAAGTCTCACCAAAACCCGCTGAGCATAGACACAGAAACACACACACACATACACACACACATACCCCAAAACCACCAAAGCACATATGCACACAAGCGCACACGCTCACACACGCACACACCTATACTTGCAAAAAAAAAATGTTACACTCTAACATCTGTGAATAAGAACATGAAGGGTATATGCTTATGTACAATTTTTAAAGATCAAACCGTTTAAAAATCGTTTCTTTTTTTTTTAAATGCCCGCCACTCTTATTCTTAGCTCAATCCTTCATTTGTCTCCTGTTCCTGACGATACACAGTCGTGCATGATGGATCCATGTTGGATGGAGCATTCCCTCCATCTCCCAAAGGCTCATCTGCCTCTTCCTCGATACCTTGTCGTAGCTCGATCTGATCTGTCTGCAGATGGATTGGTGAATACTAGAGACTTCCCCACAATAAATAATTTTGGGCAGAGACTTTTGTGACGAAACACCAAATTATGTTTTTTTGTTAAGTTTTGTGTATGAATTGTGCGCGTATGTGTGCGTGTGTGTGTGTGCGTGCGAGCGCTTGTTTGGGCTTTTCATTATCTGTCCAACTGCCGCTCGACCAAAGGTTGTTTTTGTCTTCACCCAGCCATTTGGCGCAAGTGACAGTGACACCTGCAGAACAATCGTCTCTTGTTCAGTCATGTATGCAATAATGCACATGAAAATGGTACCAAAATGCTCTTTGGAAAATACTCTTTCAAGACATACCATCAAATTCAGGATAATCATTTCATATTCCGAACAGGACAGGTTCAAAGATGAGGGAATTTTTTTTAACTCACTCTGTAGAATGAATAGACGGAAACTAAAGACTCGGGTTCATTACTTTTTTTTAATATAAAAGGGACGAACCTGAGTGAGTAGTTGCCGTCTATTCATTCTGAATTGCTCCTCCCTTAACGTGCATCGAGCATTGTTTCGCACAGAATGCACCCATGTTTGATTATATATATATATATATGTATATGTATATATCAGGGTTAGATGGATATGAATATATATATATATATATATATATATATATATATATATATAAAGCCGAAATATCCTGCACATTACTTACCTTGCGCCAAACACCGAACACCTGCTATGTTATTATGGTAGCAATTGAGATTGTCTGTGGATCTGGGGCATTCGAAGATGCTTGCCTCCTTCCCGTTGCAATGGACATTACTAAGAAGTATGTCTCCGTCGCTTTCTCCAATCATCCTTTGTGATGAAACGTCTAAGATACCAGAAAACCCGAGCGAATTACAGACAACACCATCATCTAGTAAATCCCACGAATCACCACAAACAGGCCCCCAGCGACCGTTGTAGAGCACCTCCACCCGCCCTTCTGCTATCGTTTTGCCATCAGCAAGTCGAACTGTAGAATAAGAAAGTTTGCAATTGTGTACTTAAATAAAACATTACGGTACATTAAAAAATTCCAATAAATGTACAAGTTTTAAGATAAGAATCACACAAACATAATAAAAGTCAAAGAAATAATGAGCAACAATTGGTTCCCACTTAGCCTACCTGTCGAACAACGTACTGCAGCATCTTCAGAATGGTTGCATTGCTGAACATCTATATCGTCTAGTAAGCAGTCCAATATATTCAGCTCGTTGCCGTTACATTGAAAATCGTAGTTTAGGATATCATGAGTTCCTTCGCCGAAGGCCTCTGATGAAGGCAAGATTTCAAAGGCACCCGAAAATCCTAGAGATCTGCAAACAACACCAGCAGCGATAATATCTAAAGTTTCATAGCATACAGCTCGCCAGGAGCCGTTGAAGAACACTTCAATCCGACCTTCCATATCCGTACTGCCACCAACAAGTCGGCCTGAAAAGATACAAATGAAACAAAAATTAAAGGGGAAAACATTAAAGGGGAACCAACTTCTGGTATTGTCGTGCCCTCCTTGCGTGAAGACATATCAGATGAACAATATGTGAAAAATCTGAGCAAAATCGGTTAATCCGTTATGCGTTTTTAAATTCCCAATGATATCACGATATATGATGCTGATGGGGATCCGTGATGTCGGCAGATTTGGAAGAATCTATGACGTACGCGTACTTACCGTCAAGCACTCATTCTCTTTGTGTATAAAGAATTTTGAATAAGAGATCAACACGATTCTTTCCACAATACATGCAAAATAGACATAGTTATATAATACTCAAGAGAGAATCTTACATTTAATTGACTTTTCTGAAAAAATAATAAAATGTAAAACTTCGTATACAGATTGAATGAGGAGTTATAAATCAAAACAGTGTTCTGCTCGAAGAAATACAGTGTATAAATCCGAAAAGCAAGAACACTCCGTGTTACGATGTGATCCTCATTTGAATGAGGAATTGTCCGACATGACGTCAGAGATTCTCTCAACGTTGCCGGGCGCCCGGACCTCCTCCCCCCCCCCCCCCCCCCCAGTTGCAAGGATCACAATTCATAACTTTTGAACGGATTATCCGATTTTGGGTCAAATTGTTAGAGTTTGTTCATCTGACTTATCTTCCTTCAATGATAACACAACAATGCCTGGAGTGTGTTACCCTTTATTATTGCATTATTTGGAATGATATTTCCTTTCAGGATTGTTTTCCTTTTACATGTTAAAGTAGTTTTTAAACTGACCTGTAAAACATAACGTCAGGGTTGGTAACAGATGCTTTTGGTCCTACCCAAAAGTGCACATCGCAATGGATATTCAGAATTCAATGGCAAATTATCAGTATATCACTTTCATGTTTCATGTTTTTATTTTGTTTTTAATTTTAGAAGGTTTCAGAAGCATCTAATGTTCCAGAAACTAGCTACGACTGTCCCCTAGGGATTTGAACGTCTGATAGTTTTACGCGACCTCGTATAGTTCAGATTCTGAACGGTTTCATATTTGCTCTGCCCCAGGGGTATACGAGTACGACCGGTAGATGGCGTGATCATATCTTCGTACAGAACGCCAGAATGTTTCGTCGCCCGTGGATTCTCGGGGTCGCGCCCTCTTTCGGACTGGCAGCAATGGAAGGAAGAGAGATCGATCGGCAGGATATAGCTCTTTCAAAAAATCGTTTAGAATCTGAACTAGACCTCGTACGGCGTATCTGAACTTATATGATGAGTGCCAGTTATTACCGGATCATCCGATTCGGTGTGAGGCGCCAATTGTTCTTAACGTAAGTTTCGTGAACTACAGCTCAGTGCAGACCTAATTAAAGTTCCTTCGTCATGTTCGTGGTTAAATGAATTAATTTATCTTATCAAAATGAATGAAACTGCAAGTTTCGAGAAAAATGTACACATTGCTAGTTTCTATCAACCTTACATGGAGCTTTACTTACTAGGTGTACATTGCACTCCTGCATCCTCAGAATGGTCACAATTGTGTTCTGCTATACTAGTGTGTGGGCAATCGAAGATACTATGTTCATTACCAATGCACCCCACGTCATCTAGAATGATATCACCGCTACCTTCACCATATGATGCTTCGCCGTTTACGGCAAAAGCATTAGCGAATCCAAGTGATCTGCAAAGAACATGTCCACTAGCAATAGACCAGACATCATCACAAACTGTTCCCCAAGAACCGTTATGATAAACCTCCACTCGTCCCTCAAAGTGTCCATTACCATCGACGAGACGAACTGAGGATATAGTAAAGCAACCAGACGTCTTCGCATAACATTTGGGAGAAACCACTTATGTTCAATGTTTTTTTTCTTCCTGTTATAGATGCAGCCCCATAATATAGAATAAAATCATTTGCGATATTATCAAACGATCATTGTCCTTGATCGATAGAGTTTAGGTATATCATTATTAGAAATGATTTAGGTTTACGAATAAACATCATTTTTTGGGAGAAAATGTAGATAAATGTTCACAGAATAAAAGTTAGATTTAATAGAAAGTTACAAGTCACTGTTGATTGCTTAGGATTCCCACTTTTGACACGCGCGGAAAAAAAAATGCTCTCGGATATGCGTTGAAAATTGTAAATTCAAATTCCATGCCGCTGTTTCGTAATGCATAATCTATATTTTTGCTTTCTAAACCTCCACCTGCCCTCACCCACCTCTCATTTGGCTGTACGGAAATCACATTTACTGGCAAATTTTTAAAATTTGGGCCCGCCTCTAGGGCAGAAAAAATTGATTACTTATTGATCCTGAATGGGGAAGGAAGACCGATTAATCGAAACAAATTTGACCAATTGATTCTTAATTGGGAAGAAAATTAATTGATCATGAATGGGGCAGGATTATTGATTAATTTATCCTTAATGGGACAGGAAGATTGATTAATTAATCCTTAATTGGACAGGAAGAATGATTAATTGATATTTAATTGGGAAGAAATTTGATCAATTGATCCTGAATGGGGCAGGAAGATTGATTCATTGATCCTGAATGGGGCAGGAAGATTGATCAATTGATCCTGAATGGGGCAGGAGGATTGATTAATTAATCCTTAATGGAGGAGGAAGAATGATTAATTGATCCTTAATGTGGAAGAAAAATTGATTTAATTGATCCTGGTGGGGCAGGAAGATTAATTAATCGATCTTGAATGGAGCAGGAGGATTGGTTGATTGATATTAAATTGGGAAGAAAAATGGAATAATTGATCCTTAATGGGGCAGGAGGATTGAATAATTTGTCCTGGATGGGGGATAAAGATTGATTGATTGAGCCTTAAAAAAATGAACTGAACTGAACTGAAATTGATTGATCCTGAATGGGGCAGGAAGATTGATTGATTGATCCTGAATGGGGCAGCAAGATTGATTGATTGATCCTGAATGGGGCAGGAGGATTGATTAATTGATCCTGAATGGGGCAGGAGGATTGATTAATTGATCCTGAATGAGACAGAAAGATTGATTGATTGATCCTGAATGAGACAGGAAGATTGATTGTTTGATATTAAATTGGGAAGAAAAATGGAATAATTGATCCTTAATGGGGCAGGAGGATTGAATAATTTGTCCTGGATGGGGGATAAAGATTGATTGATTGAGCCTTAAAAAATGAACTGAACTGAACTGAACTTGATTGATCCTGAATGGGGCAGGAAGATTGATTAACCTACCCTGAATGGGGCAGTAAGATTGATTAATTGATCCTTAAAGGGGCAGTAGGATTGATTGATTGATCCTGAATGGGGCAGGAAGATTGATTAATTGATCCTGAATGGGGCAGGAAGGTTGATTAATTGATCCTGAATGGGGCAGTAAGATTGATTAATTGATCCTTAAAGGGGCAGTAGGATTGATTAATTGATATTTTATTGGGGAGAAAAATTGATTAATTGATCCTGAATGGGACAGGAAGACTGAATAATTGACCCTGAATGGAGGAGGAAGACCGAATAATTGATCCTTAAAGGGGCAGGAAAATTGATGATTGATTGATTGATCCTGGATGTGGGAATCAAGATTGATTCATTTTTACAACTCAACTGACGAAATAAACTTAGCAATCAATGTGGGTGGTTCTTTCTTTCACATTGAAAAAAAATTGTATTTATTGACAAAATAAAATTTAAGTTACTGGGTCAAAACCAAGTGATTTTTTTTAGACTTATGCCAACACATTCGCAAAAAACTGTCATGCGTTTGTTAGTAGAAGTCTGAAAATCGGCAATAAAGCTACATGTTTATTTAGTCATACGTGGATATCTTCATTTACAAAATGCATGCTTTAAGATTCTTATACACAAACTAGCCAGGTAGGTGATAAGCTTTTCCTGTATTTATACCGCTCACTATTTTGATAGAAAAATTACCTTCAATTAGGGGGATAACACTTGTCATTACCACCCGCTTAGAATGTAGTCAAATTACGAGTAACTTACCATTATTTGTTGATGAGTGTGCTTTGCAAATAAAAGGTATCTTCTCGAAGCTGCAGTTTCTGCTGTACCAGCCAGCCAACGATAAAACAATGCAGTCTTCAAATGAGTCATCCGTAATCAAATTTGCAAAGTCATACTGTGAACCATCTGTGTAGTTCCAAGAATTACCATCTCTGTCCCAATAGTAGCCTGTCCATACGTGAAAATCTCTCTGCATCAGGAATCGTTCGTGAGAAATTAATGTGGATTATAATAACAATGATAATATTAATAATAATAATAATAATAATAATAATAATAATAATAATAATAACAATAATGATAATAATAATGTTATTAGTAGTAGCAATAACAATATCATTCGTAAGTACAATGATATTATCAATGATATTTATTGTAATAATAAAAGAATGAATAATAGGAAATGTAATCATTATCATACGAATGATATGAAAAATTCTTTGAGTATACAGCTCTTATTTCTAAGGTACAAATCAAATAACACAACAATATTTTCATTGCCTTGGCCATCAGATTTAACTTATCTTGCATATGATTTGTCCAAATCCAATTGCCTTTTGGCGCATTCAAGCAGGGCAATCGATTGCATTAAATGCAGTTTGCAACAGAATAATCTCATCTTCCCTAGTACTGAGTAGACAGCAACGCATTGTGGATGACTGTATAAGCATGATAAGTCGAGTGATATCATGAAGCGTTGTAGTGTTATGAAGCATCGTAACCTCGCTACCAATTAGGTGCAAATTTAGAAGACAACAAGAGACAACAACAAAAATAACACAAACAAAATAGTTCAATCTGCTGAATATTTGTTTATCAAATAGGCGGGTTTATGCTTTCTTTATACACAAAGGTTGGTCTTGAGGAAACGAAAGCTTGCTCAAGGCTTGCCCGACATAGCAACAGGTAGTTAATGCAAACTAGATTCCAAGTACAGTTAAAGCAATTGTTACAAGCATATTTAAGGAATACCACGTCACTGAGGTCGTTAGGAAGAAACGTACATAAATTTGAATATATTGTTAGTAAGCCGGCCTATTCATATTTTCCCATTTCGCAAAGGTTTATACCATTTATGCCCCCTAAATGCATTTTATACTAAAATGACGTGATATGTAATCGTGATTACAGACAGTATCCTCAGAAACTTACCAAATCTTCTGTGGCCATCGGAGTTTCTGTGTTTCGTATAAGACGTTTGAGGAAATCATTCTCAGTCTTCGAATGAATAGATATCAAATGGGCACCCGGAAGGTTCCTTCTGCAAGTTATCTCTGCAGTACTGTGTGAAGCTTCTTGGCTGAAGAATCGATAGCAATTAGTTTCGAAGGTAATCCAGTCAGATGGACAACTCTCGGCTACCAAGCATAGTGACAGACAAAGTGTAGTAAGCAACAAAATACACCCTTTGTCCATTTTTGTGCCGGACCCTAAAAAGAAATAATAGTTATCTCTTTACCCTAAAAGGACTGGGCTATTTTGGAGGCTAGGAAGACTAGGGGCGGAACTTAACATACCGTTAGAGTGGAATATAATCTCATTAATGTATAGTTAGTTTTTCAGAAAACTATCCCAAACCAATTAAATATGCTAAATTATGCGTAAATGCGTGCTAATTTCTGATTCCTGGTTATAAGTCCCAAAATAAACATTCTATAGGCATGATAGGCCTAGGTCTAATTTTTGTCATGCATATTCCTCTTTTATCTTAAAATGGTTGTGTGAAAAAATCTGAAAATTCTCAATGTTCTAATGCGTTTTATTGTTGTTGGCTTTCTAACGTATTTCCTTGTGTTTTTAAATAGTTTGTTTTCACTATTTTTTCTATGAAAATTATTTCAGAATCAATTCAAAGCAGCTCTAAAATAAACTAATCTCTAAAATAAACCAATTCCTGCCTAGAAAAATGAACATATTGTTACTTTTATGATTTCTAACAGAAAACTCAATTTGCATTGACTTTGTACCCAAAACCACATTTTTAAGCAATTTTGGGGTTGACGATTTTTCTTTCAAACGCCCGTGGCCATGGTGGCGCAAAGAGCATACATGCGGTACCACTCAACTTTGGCTAAAAAGTTGCGCGATGATGAAAAGAAAATTCTCTTAAAATTGTGCTGTAAGAAAATTTCGCATTGCGGTGTGATCGCGAGGAACTGTTAGCCCCCCCCCCCCCCACCCCCAGTCTGTTTAGGTTTAAATGACCGTGCTAATGATTATTTATAAAAAAATACAAAATTCTGACCATTTATATTTTGATACCTTTAGAATTTAAGTAATATATGCTGTTATTGGTGAAAATAAACACAACGCAAGTGAAAAAAAGGTTAATTAAAAACAAAGAAAAACAAAAGAAATTGTCAAAAACCGTATTTTCTGTTCGAGATGCACAGAATAGAGCAAAAGCAAACTAAATGTCATAATTTGTGACCATTTCAAAACATTTTAGGCATATTTAGAGCTCAAAACTGAAATTATTCAAAAAACGGACAAACATCCCTTCTGTTTTGTGGTTGCCATGGCAACATGAAATTCGGGATAAAAATACAAATGGTATCATAATGTCCGCAACAAATTTTCAGAAAAAATCACTAAATTTGAAGGTAATCGGACGGAAAATGTAGAAGTGGTTTAAAATTATGTGGCTAAGGGTTAAGAATTCGTTTGCAAGAAACGTGCATAAATTTGAAATATATTTGTAAAACCGCCTATTGCATGCATTTCAGTGTGGTGATTGCTAATTTGATAAGTATTGTAGTTGTCCTCCAAATCAACTAGTTCAATAATATACGCGATTGTATATTATCAAGTAAATAACTAAACAAATTATGTTACTACCAGGATGGTTTTAATCTGCAGCTCGCGAGGGGTATGATTCATCTGATTGACGGACAGATAAATACTTTCGTTGTCCATTGATTGACACGTAAAAATTTATTCTTCTTTAGATAAGTTATGTTCGTCTTATTTCTGCTTTCCTGTAGCGGATTTTCAGTCCAGGCCAAGGATTGAAAGTTGAAAAAAATATATACTGAACATTTCATGTTATTGCCTGATAGATTCCACGGAGAATTGGTACTTTTGACGTTTATTCTCTCATATGTTTCCACGAAAAAAAATATGAAACGTGAATATAATTAACCAGTAATAGACCTTAAAAGGGGAAATAAAGAGAAAGAAAACTAATAAGGATATAAAAATGAAATTAGGAAAGAAATAAAAATGAAAATAAGAAAAAAAGTAAAACAGAGAGAGTAGTAGAGATCTAATTACTTCAATTTAACGAAAGAGATGATGACGATCATCATGAGTACGAGTATACGAGGAGAGGTAATTTGTTTGATTTGGAATGGTGTCGATGTCGATATTCCATCCACTTCAAGTCCAGGAAATACATGAATTCCAAAAATAAAAAATAAACCGAGCAATTAGTAATGGGTCATCAATTATAGCTAACAAATATCCGTCAATCTTCAACTTACCTTTGTGTATTCGATTGTTCCTATATACAAAACGCCTCAACACGCCAACAAAACATTGTTGTATCAATCGTGTTTCTTTAGTATGCATGGCACGATAATGGCGCTTTGAAACATTATTTCCTTGTGCTCGACCTATACACTCATTTAAAGATACTGGTATTATCAGATGATTTCAGGCCTTTATGAAATCTATCAAATTACATCGATGCAAAGTGGAGTAAAGGTTCACTCGTATTTCCCCGTGTTTATCACCTCTCATGTGAAGTAGTTTTATACATGTTGAACTCCACTTACCGTCTTGTTGCATTTTGTCTCAATAGACCACTTTCGTAATGTATTCAAATTCATTCATGTTTGCCCCAAGACGAACTATTTATTCAGCTGTAAAAAAAACAAACAATAAAATATAATACTCAGAATGCCACTTGCATACATTAACGTTGCTAGGTTGGACAAATAATGTACCTTGACCGACCTAGCAACAACCATTACATGCTTTCCCCATTCCTTCTATTGAAATACGATTATTCTACATCAGGTGAACACATATTTTGTCATTGTGCGTTTGACAAGGAAGCGTGCATGAAATTTGAATACATTATGAAAGTGGCCTATTTAAAATGGGATCACAATAAAATGGTTTCGGTTCACATTTCGATTTAAAGGGGAATTACAACCAGACAATAATGTACGGTCAGTAAATGAAGAAAAATCATTTGAACAAACTGTGAAAATTTGAGCAAAATCGGATAATCCGTTCAAAAGTTATGATTTTTTTTTAAAGTTATCATTTCCACATGTGCTTGGCATCCCTGAATTGGCAACGTATAGCCAATTAGCATAATCTGTGATGTCATACATGGAGAACTCCTCATTCACTTTGTATAAAAATTTATTGAAAATGGATCAATATCATATTTCAAATGAGGAATCAACACCGTTCTTTCTGGAATGCTTGCAGAATTGATGTGGCTATGATATATGTATCCGAAAAAACAAAATTGTGTCTACTTTTCTGGAAAAGAGGAAAATGTGAAATTTTGTGTACAAAGTAAATGGAGAGTTATCCATGTTGGCAGCCATTTTTTGCCTGTACGTTTGCCAATTTAAGGAGCCCATGAGGAATGTATATCAAAACTTTGACAATTCATATCTTTTGAACGGATTATCCGATTTTGCTCAAATTTTCACAGTTTGTTCATCTTATTTTTCTTCATTTAATGATAGCAAGTTAATTTCTGAGTGTAGTTCCCCTTTAAAGCCCATGTATAGTTTTGGTAAAGATTAAAGAAATGTGAATTTTGGGGATATATACCATGACATATAGTTTCTATACACATTTCAAGATCATAGCATATTTTTAAACGAGCGAATTCTTTTGAAAATTTGAATTTGACCGTTAAATCGTATTTAGCGCCCTCTCTTGGTTATAACAATATTTTGTTTCTTATCGGGCATATAGAAAATTATTTCCAAGATTTTATTAAAGCATGCTAAAAAGGAATACATAAAGAATAAATTCTGAAATTTTTATCCAATTCTGTTCATGAGAAGCTGTCCTTTATCAAGAAAGAAAATATTGAATTCGCGTCGGGGGCTACGACGCTAAAATATTTTCCACACTTTAGGTTATAACTTTTCCAAAACTTGTTAATTTTTCGTACAATCTTTTGTACAACATGTTCATGATATCATGTTTCTTTTTAAGTAGATTTGAAGACAAAATTTGGCGATAAAAATATTCGCTTTTACCAAAACTATACTTGGGCTTTAAGATATGCTTACGTTCTTTTCTTGAATTTCTGCAGCGGCTGCTTGATTCCTTTGATCTAAACGTGGATAGGAATTTGCTATGTTCATCGTCATATCAATTTTGACAAAATGTGCTTTTAACATTATCATTTGTTGCATCTAATGTCTAATATTGATACACTTTTTAGACAAATTTGTTATCATGCTTTAAAAACCGACATGTTGTTTGACCAGATATACACACGATTATGGGATATGAATGGTACAACTGTTGGAATATAAAGATGAATGTTCTTTTCTTTTAATTCAGTATTTATTTGGGGGATAATGAAATAAGACTATGGCAATTATTTAATCGTTTCACCTACAGTTTTTTAAGAATGAGCTGTAGTGAAATGTAAGTATCCACTTACGACCTTTTGGAAGTATTCGAGGAAAGACTGTAGAGAAGAGGAAGAGAGTGGGCATTACATGAGTTAAGTCTATCGCTCTAACATTCAAATAGTGGACAACTTTGATTTATGATCATCAAATAATTCCCCGAATTGTAAAATGATTCTCGATATCAACGGCTACCCGTCTGTTCAAATATCAACTTACATATTTTGATTAAAGACAACAGGCTTACATTGTCGAGAAACGGAATAAAACGTAGCTGATTCGGTCGGTGTAATGTTTCTTATTTTATTTTTTTTTAAATCTAAGGAATCACCCGAACTTTATAGGTTCATTGGTTCAGTTTAGTTCAAGATACAAGCAATTTAATTCTGATAATTGATCAGCGACCGGCCGGTCTCTGATTACCAGAACGCACTGTTCGCGGATATATCTATGCGAGGAGCTCCGGCGACTACAATCGTGGCTGTTCCGGGTAACCAGACCTAAAGCAATGTGCTTTCATAGCGCTGATCTATTTTTTTTAAATATATATAATCATCTTTATTTACACCATATAAACAAGCCAGAAAAATACAAAAACCAATGAAGGTTAATGTTTACTTAGTTATGTCATACTTTCAGATATCATTAGTTTCAAAGATATATCAAAAAGACTGAATACATTTAAATTGGTTTTGCGATGATTTTTTTTTGGTATTATCAAAAAATTATTATTAAAAATTGAATGCTTTTAAAGAAATGTAGGTTGTGAAAGAGGAAGTTCGACAATAGTGTAACTTGATAGATCAAATAAACTTGTACCAGCAAGATGTTATAGATTTAAAAGTGATATTATCATGAAGAGAGGGGAACTGATAGGGATCAAGGGCAGTAAACGTTTTCACCTGGTACTTGGCCTAGGTCTATTATACAGGGTGTATCAATAAAAACTTTGCATTTGTAAACGGCCGTCGATATTGCCTTTCAAAAGATCAATATTTGTCCTGGTTAATACATGCTCCATAGTCCCATCTCTCAAATGCTAATATAGGATTTTCCGGCCAAATTCACGCAATTTTCATGCGAATTAATACTTATACCATTTGAATAAGCGTAGATCCGTTTTTCTGCGTAAATTGTCATTAAATTTGTGTATTTTCACAAACGATTTACTATGTTTGTCGAATGTTTGTGAGTTCTTTTCATTCCATCTCGAAACGAGTTGAGCCTTATAAGTTGACCTTATGATTAAATTGATTGCTAATGAGAACATATTAAATTTGAAAATTTGCGGTGTCAATGTGATCAGAAAGGGTCTTGTGAATAATGCATATAACCATATCGTATTACAGGCAGTGGCGGATCCAGGAATTTGGAATAAGGCCGGGGGGGGGCGCCCCATCGGCAAGGTAGCGGGGGAGGGTGTGGGAGTATCCCCCCTCCCACGGTACGGATTTTTGAAAATTTAATGTGCTGTAATCGCATTTTAAGAGTACTTCCCAAATAATTAAGCTTCTTGCATCATGTCCGAGTGGGGTAGGGTGTGGGAAGAGGTATACCCCCTCCCACAGTAGGGACTTGAACAAAAAATCATGTGCTAAAATCGGATTTTAAGAGCGCTTTAGGAAAAAAATCAGAAGGGGCGGGCGTCCTCTACGCACCCACCGGGAATATTCTAAAGAGTATGTATGGAAAAATATCGGTAAATTTTGGCCTAGAAAGGAAGAACAGTGTCAACTTCGATGGCATACACGATACAACCCTCTCATTTTTGCTCTCCAAAATATTTGGCGTCCTCCTGTGCATCCCATTCACTTAACATGTAGTTTGTGAGATTCAGGAAAAAAGGATTCATTTCACCGGGCGCATGTGTTACCTCGTCTATCTCAATGGCGCTCAGATAAGCGTCCTGGCGCAGAGTAGGATGCCCCTATCATACAAAGTATATAGAGCCGTCTAATCTTAAATTCGCTATGATAATAATTTACATCGTGAAGTAAGGTTTGGCGTCTGTCGTTTCACATTGATCGAGTGCTTAATCATATTTATGTATCATCACGATTATTGTCACAGTAGGCTGATGGACTATTTAAATCGAAATATGCAAAATCGCAACTCTGCGAAGAAAAAAACACAAGGGAGAAAAATTGTAGTGGGGCGCGCGTTCACTGCGCCCCGCCTGGACCCGCCACTGCAGGGGCACGAGAAGAATTTAGTCCAACACAATTTGGATTTTGAATTATTTGGATTTGAATTATTTCACCACCCCAAATCAGCAGCCCTTCTCTGGATATGATATTTGCAGATCTCTGCTAAATATCTCCGTCAATGTAAAATAAAAAAAAATGCTAATTAATTAGTGGGGATACAGTGATCTAAGAAATTACAATAACACTTTTAAAGGGGAGGACTAGATTTCTAAATAATCTAGGATGTCTTGATTGATGTAATACATTTACCTTTATGAGTAGCATGTACATGTATACTACTCTCGAAAATCCGTATGATAAAACTTAATATACTAAATCACACAACATTAACATCATTAATATGAACGGGAAACAAATAAGTCCTACAAACAGGGTACTCAATATCGATGAGAAATTAAATTGTTTTCATTCTAAAATTGTGATGTTTTAACAATTCACTTCTAATACTTTAGTAATCTTTCCCAAAATGAACTAAAAACTCTACTTTATATTGTTGCCGTGTTATAAACTGCCTCATTGCTAAATTAAGATGAATTGTCATTTATAGTGTGCCACATGGGTGTTACTAGACTATCTAACAATATCGCAGATTAACTGCAAACCAGTCGTAAATTAAAACGGGCTTTTTAGGGCATAAAAATATGTCTCTCCTGATCAAAAATACACATTCATGTGAAAATCTGTGGAACGGAGATGATTTTTAAATTTGACAATGATGTTTGAACCATCGGAAAGGTCTAGGAAATGTAGAAATTGTATTTATGGATTGGGAGGCATTTTACCTAAAAATACAGATGAAATAGAATTGTACCCGTGTTATATTTTCTCTCCTAACTTTCCTCATCACGTTTGCTTATTTCGAACCACCATAAAATGGAAATTGGCTCAGCAGCTCAGAGCATGGACTGATAATTCCATGAGCAGAGCGACCACCGAACACATGACAATGCCAATGCCATTACCCGTGATGGCCCTATCCCACCGCTGCAGCGCGCTGTAGCGAGCTGTGTCATTGATGTGACCTGACCTAAAATGACCCGAGTGTTCATTGGAGAAACGAACATAAACCAAGCGCCAATTGAATTCTACCGCAATAGATTTACTATTATCAGCAATAATTTCTCACTTCCCCTGGTTAGTTTAGTTCAAAGCGGATATAAGGGCCATGGAAATAACTAACAAAGCCTGGAAATGAGGATCTATGATTCCTCGCCAATGCATAGCATTTTCCGTGCGTGACGATATGAATACGTGTATGCAAGAGCTCCGATCTCTAAAGGCACGACGATATGGATTTTGCTGCATATTTTGTCTCATATTTCTGTCATGGCTTGGCGCATATCTTGATGGTCAGGTAGGATAATGATAATGTTGTTAATGATTTTGTATCTGAATTACATAACCGAACTCCCGTGTTATATGGATATCGTGTTTGCTGTGCAGTATTAATCATTACATTTCTTCACTTTATAATCATATCATCTATCACAATCAGGTAAAACCTCTGCATGAATTATGGTAGCGATGTTCATAATGTGGAATGATATGGGGAGGCTGCAAATGTCAATATTATTTAGAGAGCAGGATTCAGTTTCTGATAATGAAAACAACAATGTACCATGTAGGGCCTACACAATACTTACGAGTAGCAGAGTAGGATGTTGGATAAATACTTGCATTCCGTCAGCGATTGGGTTGATATTATGCTGCAACCCCTGCACTTTTAGAGAGGAAATACATGAATAATAAAACCAGACACTCGATTAATATAGCAGAATTTGTATTGATTTAATGGGAAAACATCCTCTCAATAAAAATCTACCCATTGCAACAAGAGCAGAAAATAAGATAGACAGAATAAAAACAGGTTTGAGGAAAATCGGACAACTGATACGTAAGAACCCTTTGACATTTTGGATGAACTTACAAGTACCAATTTGAAAACGCGATTGGTGCACAATTTCGATTTACTTTCTTTATATTTAAACTACACAATAATACATTTTTGGCTAAAATTTGAATTCTCCGAATTTCGATGATATACATTAATAAAATATGGAACATTGCGGAAGCTCAATATGTTTAGTTCATGATATATTGATAAGCATGGTAATATAAAAATTCACTCTTTGCTCAATTTCTGAACAAAAATAGATATAATGTGATTGATCAACTATTAATTTTTTGCAGTTTAAATATAAACAAACAAAATGGTGTGATGTGAACCCTTGGCGTCATCAAATTGGGGGTTCGTCTGTAAAAACAACGAATTCTTCACTTTTTCGTCCTGTTGCCCAATTTTCCTCAGTCTTTTCGGCTCCTGTTGAAAATTTAGCATTTCGGTACATTCTTGTTTAAATAACGTGTAGTCATATACAGCCTCTTTAAAGGGATTCTTATATGTTTTAAGAGTAATGCTCGTTATTCTAAGTTGTATTGATTTATTCCGAGTTCGAAACTTGTAGAAATGCTTCTCAATATGTGAACATCTGCAAACGAGAAATGAAGAGCCTATTTTCAAAAGGAGTCAGGTTCAATCAACATTTTGTAGAAAACCCGTAAACTCATTTTCTTTTTACCTGTAATACTAGACTGAGAAGTACATTTTATATTTAGAGGGAAAATAAATAACGAGATGACACTAATTGTTAACTCACATTGAATTGAAATTTGATCTCACTCCTTTTGCTTTGGAGCTGATGGGTATAAAACGGCTTATACACATTCCCTGCCATTAGAACCCCACAATTAACCTTTACCAGCAAACAAAAAATATTCTTTATTCGGAACAGAATCAGACTGCAATTTCATTTCAAATCAGGTTATAGTCATGATACAAGAGTAGGAATCCATTATTAAAACACGTTGCTTGCCAGCTGTCAATTCTAATTTTTATCCAAAATCATGCTCCCAAGGTTGTGCTAAATAAAACAACATGAACGTGACGCGTACGATATACAAGTAAATAGAGTGTAAGATTGAATGGTGAAATCTATATTACAAAGGTCCATGTTTATAAAAGGCTCTCTTAACCTTTAGCCCAACTTTTTCGCAATCTATGATAAAATTGAGTTACATATCGAGACCTTCAGAATTCAACTATTTTTGGTTACCGAATGGTCACCCTAAAAACTCAAATTTTAAAACAATATCTTCAAAGCTTAGAGGAGTGACAACCCTATAAACACTAGGTTGAATTAAGACACTTTAATACAAATTAATTAAATAACTACGAATGTTATTTACTATTATCATTATTCTGTTACAGGGCACGATTGTTTCACGTAATCGTCTCTGCTTATTTAGTATGCTAGTTCATCGTCGATACATGCTTATATTGGAATATTAAAAGTATAACACGATAACCTACCTTTTAACCTCGCCTCGTTTCATTTTACTTCTTTGTCATGTTAATTCACATTGATTATATTGTTGAAAATGGAAATAAATGTTCAATTCAATTCAAATCAAATACCATTTCAATCATCAAAAGGAGAAGATCCAGATGGATGTGGCCACATACCATCGCAAGAGGTGGAGCGAGTCTATTACACTGTTGATGCGTACAACCCCATCTAGCTGTGGACCCACTCATCCTAATAGGACCACTGTGTCTTTGACTTCCATCCTCCGAGGGTCTGATGTCATCTCCAGCAATGAGACCGTGATGGTAGGGGATGTACTCAACTTCACACTTGAAGCCAGGGATGAGGAGGGCAGGTCCAAAGTCATGGGAGGAGATTACTGGTTCGCCATCATGAAGGGAGTCGATAATACATGTAAGATACTGATCAATAATCTTACATTTTCCTGTGTAATGGCCCATGAATTCTTCTGGTGTTAGAAATACTAAACATTTTTGGATATGAAGAAAATGATATTAGCTTTGTAGATTGTCGGGAAATCCAGAGATAGAAAATCAAGCTGTGTTCACCAATGCCGATCTCACAATCTTATATTCCAATCAAATATTAAAAGTACTATGTAGAATCGAACTGTAAAAAAAAAACGATTATGGTGAATGTCNCCATCCTCCGAGGGTCTGATGTCATCTCCAGCAATGAGACCGTGATGGTAGGGGATGTACTCAACTTCACACTTGAAGCCAGGGATGAGGAGGGCAGGTCCAAAGTCATGGGAGGAGATTACTGGTTCGCCATCATGAAGGGAGTCGATAATACATGTAAGATACTGATCAATAATCTTACATTTTCCTGTGTAATGGCCCATGAATTCTTCTGGTGTTAGAAATACTAAACATTTTTGGATATGAAGAAAATGATATTAGCTTTGTAGATTGTCGGGAAATCCAGAGATAGAAAATCAAGCTGTGTTCACCAATGCCGATCTCACAATCTTATATTCCAATCAAATATTAAAAGTACTATGTAGAATCGAACTGTAAAAAAAAAACGATTATGGTGAATGTCGCATTATTACATAATGACGAACTACCGAAGAGTAATGATAAATAGCTAAATTAAGATACAACAATGATTGAATATGTCAATCTTGAAATTAATATCAACATCACTGTTCATTTTGTTACCCTTTGTGTACCAATATACTTAACTGGAATAAAATGCCAAGAAAACAGTTCTTAAGTAATGCCGAATAATTATTTTTGTTGTATGGTTCCGCTGCTATGTTAGGAATATATAATGACAAAAATCCAAACATTGATTCGAGATCTGGCAGTAAACACACGTTGAGTATTCTAAACTCATTATGGTCGCTAGGAAGTTTTACGTTATTGCCAGCAAAATCGATTGCAAATTGAACTCAATTGACCTACATGCTGTGGATCGACAAACAATGACCAAACTAAAATATAACAATCAATTTCATCATAGAGTTTAGAATTATTTATTGTCAAAGCCTGGAAGCAGTCTACAAAAGTCTCACATATTTTCACCAAGTTAAAGACTTGGTCGACGTCTGCGCCAGAAAAAAAATCTTGCTTTCATTAAAAGCAGAAAAATCAGACTAACAAATAAAAAAAAGTTTAACATAAATTCGACAAGAAAAAAAAGTAAAACCAATATTAAAATATTTCAATGAACAGTATATGATTCAACAGTGTTTTTCATAAATTACTGCACGGCATATGTCATAACTCGTGACTTTTGGTCACGTGTCATGACTAACATCATGCACTTCCTGTTATATCTTATTGTTTTTAAGGATTTGTTTTAACCTATCAATGCTCAATTTGTTAAGAGTGTTAAAAGATTGAACCAATAAATGTATTTGTATCCATGTATATATCGACGACAGAACTGTTCTTTTTTCGTTCATCATTCAAAAGGGGAACATTTTAAACAATTATTTTAATAAAAAAAACTGATTGTAGAGAAGTGCTGAATTAGGTTATATCACGTGACACAACGTTGCCAATTTATACGACAAACAACTGCTGAGTTATATCGTTGAAATATTCATAACTTTCTTATTTACTGTCGGATTTACTTCAAACATTTTTTTATCAGTTCGACAGATTTTCTGCATTTAATAAAAGCCAGATTTTTTCATTTGTCGTTACTTCTGCTTTGTAGCCTCTACTGTAGGTCGAGTTATCGACCATGAGAATGGACTGTATACCTTACTCTTTGTAGCAGCATGGAGTGGGATAGTTGGACTTCACATCAGGCTTGTCCATCCGAATACATTCGCAAAGTGGCTCAAGACTGAATATCTGTAAGTGTCCAACTACATCCTGGGTGATGTCTCAACAAGATAAGGACTTTAAGAAGGATTTTAAGAACGACTAATATCGCTTCTTGTGCTGAATACGCGTAATCTGATCGATCATTGAGCACAAGAAATGACATCAGTCGTTTTGAAAGTCGTTCTCAAAGTCGTACTTGAAGTCCTTCTTATCTTGGTGAAATTAATTGCTAATGAAATGAGCAATCAAGATATTAGTTGAATGCGCATTTCCATCAATCTGATGTATCCTTTCAAATAACCAATTAGTAGCAACCCTTTTTGTTACGGGGCCCTGGTCTCGTTAAGGAATTTGCAATGTGATATAATTTGCCCTTGCAGTCATCTCCAATCTTATAGCCGCTCCCAGTAGGATAAGGCAGATCCTGTGATATGTGCCTTCTATGTACAGGGACAGATGTCAAAGAGTCTTCCAGATCTATTCTTTAACGATATTTAATTCAGCCGCTTCTGGAGAATGTTGTATCTTTTTAATTTTTTTTTTTATTGATTGACTTATTTTGAAAAGCAGGGTAGCCCCATTCAAGCTATAGGCTCCACCAGGGAGCCCTGCTGCACAATATATGCATATTGAAACAATGGATAATTTTCAAAAAGCTGCCAAATCATATGATACTTAAATTTTTATTCTGATTCAAGACTTCGTGGGAACTGTATTCTTGATAGAGATTAATTGAAAAATGAACATTAGAAGCGCCGTAAATAGGAAAGGAATTACAATCGTCTTTAAATGTAAGCTCATCGTTATCACCATCATCATCAGCATCATCATTTTCGTCATCGCACAGTTTTAGGATTGGACACTGCTTGATACATATGTATGTATGTATTGTATGTATTGTATTTATTTATTCACGGTAAAACTTACAATCAGTCAAAAGACTGCTTTTCAGCAAGTCCGTGCATATAAAAAGCGAACAGGTATATCGATTTGAATTAGGTGTGCGTTTTCGCGAATCATTGTAAATAGCTATTTTTGTGAATGTTGTTGATTCTTGTCAACAACTGCCTTGCCGAAGATCAACTAAATAAAAACATATGATAAACGTTTTACCTTTGTTGACGTAAGTTCATTTGGCAACATGGTTTAAATTTGTGACAAAATTTCCCCCAGATTCATTACAGTAACTGTTTCCTTTTTAATTGCAGACACAGTATGAGAGCGCCTAATTGGACTGGTATATTTGAAAAAGATAATGTAATCGAATTATCACAATGTCATCTTAGTCTCGATGATACTTGGACTAATATGTGTGTATCGAGACCTAGCAAAGCCCTCCATTACTCGCTGCTGGTCTGTGAGCCGCCAAAGAGTCTTCCATGTGGTGCACTTGTATGTCTCAATGGATCACCATCACAGTACACAACGGATCTAATACAACGTTTACCACCTAACAGGGCAAAATTTCTCAAGAGGTGAATCATTTATATAAGAGACTTTGAATGAATGGGACGTACGTATAGATATTTCATTTTATGTCGTCCTGGGGCCTAACATAAAATGTGCATTTAAACTTACAATAGGCTATAATGAATTGTAAGTCTATGGCAAATATGTATCATAAAGTTACGATGTATTTTTAAATTGAATGAACGTTATGCATGCGTTTGCTCTAAACGCCAAAGTACAATTTGGGCCTTAACTGACTATCATTTTAAGTTTGTATGATCCTTGAATATTTCGTATTCTTATTATCGTTTCGTTAACGTCAGATTGTTGACGACTTAATTTTGTCAAAATGATATTTTTAAAACAATATGGTTAAAATTGATTGTCTTATTATTGACATACATATCACAAGGGAAACACCTTGATTTGAACATGTTGAACATGTTTCGATAGATATGATATGTATATATTCTGGATCTTCCCTAATCAAAAAAGAGTTCAATAAAAGCATGGAAACAAGTTATGATTCAGTTCCTTCTTCATTTCACATTGCTACGAAACATAGCGACCTGTGCTCGCTAAATTCCTGGTATTGAAATGTGAATCTCAAAGGACCAATCCAAATTGGTTCGAAATTTACAACCGGATATATTTGAATTTTATTTCTATATAATCGAAATTTTCAATCCCTTTTNCCCCCCCCCCCCGCCCCCATTTTTCGGCGAAGGAAGGTTTATTAAACCCCAGACATGCCAGAGTTATTCCCAGCAGCAAGAACATCTCATTCAAAAGCATTTAAAATTCGGGGCTGCTCAACTTCAATACTCGCCTTTTTTGGCTTCGCTGTCCATGCCATTCCCCTTTTTCCAACTATCTTGGATCACCTTTTGATTCAATCGACGTTTGACCCAATGAATTTAGAGAATGGATGTAATGAATGATAGGGTCATATTCCTGTCACTAAAAACAACCGCGTTCATTTTTGTTTTAAAGATTTACTTAAGTGGGTTATTTTCCTTCCCCAAAGATTGATCCATTAAGATACATATTTCAACAGCGGACTTAGAATTTTGCCGTGAATCGGGCTCCTAACAGTTTGTGTGTGTGGTTTTTTTTTGGGGGGGGAGGGGTTACGACGGCACCTTTACGACAAAACGAGCCTAAGTTTGTACCTTCATATTTTGCGAAATTTTAGCAAAATGATTGATCTACAAATTAAAAACGTGTGAGGTTTTCCATTATCAGCCCTGAATTAATGCGATTTTTTAAAAACAAATCTCATTTTACCACGTAAGTCTAAGGCGTTTTACTCATTGAACAACAAGGGCTCTCTCTATTGTTGCTATATTGTTGTTAAATTTATGTGATTACGAACGCGTTTTCAAGTTTCCATTTCAAATGACTTTATTTTTGTGTAGGAATGATTAAACGTGTTAAATTCTATTGCATTCTCCTTTCATACAGACCATACTACTACGCGGTCCTCGTCAATGTCCCAGATTCCATCGTTGTGGCAGGTGGGTTATTTATAACAAGATTTCAATAACTTGTAATAATTCTTCTTCCTTGGCAAAATTAAACAAAATATTTATAAAGACAGATTCATTGGTAGACTGAATTTGACAAAAATAGTAAATGTCCCCTTTAATTTGGACAACACATTGATCAAAAGCTGAACAAATAACAGATGCAAGTCAAGACATAATTTATTTGCATTCATCATTCTTTTGGCTCCCTTTATAAGTCATGTACTGATTTTCATTCAATTGTTTGTATTCATAATTAGGTGTAGATTAGAATCGATTGGCTATTTGTTATCAAGCGTATAAATACGCAGACAAATGTTTACAAGCATATTCGCATACTGCATGATTTAAGTTTAATTTTATTACAGCAGCATAAATATACAGTTTGTCCTGAGACGATAATGCCTGAATTCTATGTCATTACAACAGTCGTTTTACACCATTCCCAGACCATTGTTTTGTTTCATTATTCCATTGTTGTCAACACCTAGCGCTGAAATGAAAATTAACCTTTATTTCTTTCTGTCTCTCTCTCTCTCTCTCTCTCTCTCTCCCTCTCTCTCTCTGAAACACACGCATACACACACACACACTAACACACACTAACACACACACACACACATACACACGCACACACCTATGGCATTGAAGATGATGATAAAAGCCGACCGCACCTTTTCTCAGAAGGCTCACCCAAACTACCCTCCTGCCAAGCCGGGATGCCATCCCCTTTGACTGAGGGGTACTGGTGGAACCATACCTGGTTCTCATTGACGTGTGGCCCTCGTGTCCATTTCAGCAAGGAGAATGTCCGGCGATGTCTTCAGGAAACCAATGTCCACTTCACAGGAGATTCAACCACCCGGCATTGGTTCGCTGCCGTCACAGAGGTACTCGGACACGGTCGGAAGGAGGATCATCAGAGAGTCTTCACGCTTGAGAGGCGAGATGAAGAGAGCAATCTAAACCTAACTTTTAACTTTCATCCACTCACCGCCCATCCCAAAACAGTATTCGTCAACTTATCCACAGTGAAGTTTGAAGCGGATGTGATCCTGGAGTTACCGCAACACACCTGTAGGCACGTGGTAGTGTTCAGCCCCTGGGCACACTTCTCACTATGGCAGTGGGAGGCTTACGCTGATTGGTTGAAGGGAATCAGGGATGCCATCTTGGTTGCTAGGCAGAGATGTCCAGGTCTTATCGCGGTTGCTAAGAGTCCACATCCGGTGGACAAGTGGTCAGTATTCCCTGCACGAGATGTGGTCTTTGATCAGATGAGAACACTGACCCGGGACATCTTCAAAGACACAAGTGTCATCTTCCTTGATATATGGGATATGAACCTTGCGAGTCCGTGGCCTATCACATTGCATATGCCTAGTGACGTCATACATCAAGAATTAACAGTATTATTGTCGTATGTGTGTCCATTACTGAAAAACACAGAGGAGTTCAACGACATTAGCTGACTATAACCATAACGTTCCCTTTATCTACCAACTCTGAAATAAGTATATACATGTAAATATTTACTCTAAAGGTGGGGATATATAAATAAGAAGATTTGCTGACGTGAAGTGAAAACATCTGCATAAAAATAAGAATGTTTCACTTAGCACCTTTCATTTCGCTACGAACAAGTGAAATTCATATTGTGCAATATTATGATGTGTGAGTAAAATCGAATGGAGTTATATTCTGGATCATGACGTCATGTAAATTAAGGATGCATCAGAGGTTATTGCTATCGCTAAGAAAAAATATTGGGAATTCAATGATGGGTTTTCAATAGACGCGTGTGCAATATTGCACGTTTTTCTTTGAAGTATTTAAATGTTTTAATTCTTCTTTGTAAATATGCTTTTTCAATAGAGGGTAGAATTCATTCATTTTCCGGAGTTACTCACTTGGCAGATACACCTATGTAATTTATATATTCTATCAGTATTTTTGCATCAGTATTTAAAATTGTTTTCATACTATCGCTTCCAAGCAAAGTATTCCAGTCATTCCAGATATCGACTTTCATTTCCAATTCATTTTTATTCATGTAGAATTGCGATTCCGTTTGTTTTCGACACTTCTCACGAGGGCTTCCATATAGCGTCCATCCATATCCACGTCCTTTCTTCGATAAATGTTGATTGCTTAGGTTTGAAGGTAGATGGCGCTCTTTAGATTACACCAGAGCCATATGGCTCTGGATTACACACGCGTAAGGCAAAGTACAGTCGATGATGAACGTTTTAGACCCGAGACAAACCATTGGAGTTCAGTGATTATTGATCAATGTGAATAAATATGAATTAATGATTATTTAACTGTGGATATTGGTAAATGAATATATGACCTTTCTTGAGCAAAAGGGGTACTCAATAGTTTTCGATTTTTAGAACACTTGACACAACGATAGATAGACTCACTTTACCTCCTAATGGGGTATGGAGTTTTTTTTATTCACATGTTACTATGTTAGGGGAAATTTCTCAAGAATGAGATGGTCAAGAGGTATTTTTAATGCAGAATCATAAAGACAAGAAAATGTCCTTTCCATTGCTACCAAACATTTGATAACTTAGCTATAGCTGATTTTGTATGAATTTAAAAAGGGCAAAATGAAACACAGGGGTCTGTGGACAAATAATTACGCGTGTGTACCCTATAATCTTGTAGATTATTCATGCTCGTTTGCTTAATTTGGTGTTCCTTTACCCAAAAAAAATTATTTGAAAATTTGGCTTAGCAAAAATTAATGTCCAATTGTATCAAAAGGACGCCATAATAACAGGCCTGTCAAATTGTAATAAAAAACACGTCTCAATTGTAAATCATGAAAGATATAGTCTGTAGAGCCGAATGAGTTTGTTGAATACGCCCTCTGACATGTCTGATTTCTGAACACGAAATTTGGTCGGTTGTTTGCCCTTAAAGCATGTAGACCACCTCCTAGTGAATAGGGCATTCTGGGTGAATAATTATTGCGTGATGACGAAATGAATTGATATATCTATGGGTTGTGTTCAACATATCTTGATTTCAAACCCTTTGATGGGTTGTATTTCATAAAGTTGTTCATATATTTACGAACGACTGGGACCCTAGGATTATCAATGAGTGAGGAACTTTTCAACAGTTCACAAACATATATACCATCCTACTTGGAAACCAACGAAAAGATCGAGCGTTTGATGTTGTAAGTCGGCAGCTACCGGCTTGCAAGATTAAACATTCGATCTTGTCGTTGGTGTCCAAGTTCTTGAACCTGTTGAAGAAGAACTCAGAAATATCGGATGATAAGATCGTATGGTTGTGAACTGTTGAAACGTTAATTTATATTATGGAACATTTTCATCACAATTCGGAAGAGTTAGAGCCACTCTTCGAAATGATAAAATGATGTATCTCTTGCAGATTATGTGAACTTACATACAAAATGAAACTTTGGGGATTATGTCTGATATCCCATTAGTGAACAGCCGGATAAACACTGGATGTTTTTATCAGACAACAAATCATCTTGGAACGCTTGAAAAGCTGAATGATAGAAATAATTGATTTACTTGGTCCAAATATCTTGCCACTTCTGTTCATAGTGAACATACTTTCATTTTATACAAGAAGAGCACGTTTTTATAAAAATACATACATTTCTAATGGTCTCAAACACTATCACCTTTTGCGTACCGTCGACCCGTGAAAAAAATGAAGATAATAAATTCATTATTATCATTCGTGTCACAAAATGACATTAGTTACACAGTTGCAATTTTAGGCTTGTCTCTGTTGATTTTATTCAAAACGAAATACCTCATAATTGCATTAAATTGATGTATTATACAAAACGACGGTGTGTCTCATCCAAAAGTCACACTATGACGTGTAAACCGGCTTATGCCCGACCCATGAACTTTTTTCCTAAATCGTCGGCATGTATGCAGCTGATATTTTGTTTTAACTCTGGGGAAGTTATGGACATATTCACGGCGTAGTCATCATGGTGCCGATTGCTCGAAATGCATGGTCTTAGCTATCTTCTTCATGCTAAGACGTCTTGACTTCTTATGCCATCCTCGTAACATAGACATACGACTATGTTAAGAGGGTGGCGCAAGAAGTTAAGCCGCCTTAGCATGAAGAGGATAGCTAAGACCATTTCGAGCAATCGGTCCCAGGTTATTAGACGGCAGTTGTGAGAATATGAAAATTTAGAATTTCTTTGTAAGAAGATATTTTATTTAGACATGTGATTTACCTATTCACAACGTAGTCATTAGTTGTGATAAAAAATAAATAATGAGAATTTCTTTGTACCGGTGAATATATATATTTTATTTAGGCATGTGATTTACCCATTCATTTACTATTAAAATACTCGTGGTGATATCTATCTTATATTTCAGAAAGGAAATATTTGTTGTTGTCGAAAAACCCCGTTTTGTCGTATCTTTTGAGTGGCATTGTGTGATCAGCTTGTCATGTCTCAGAAAACATCATGTTTTCTTTTCAATCTTCTCGAAATATCTCTTAGTTGTAACAGTTTCTTTGTCCGTAACTTTTGTGAGTGTTAGAACCAGTCCACCATCGACCAGCTCTCGTCTCTCATCAGGTTCTCCATCGTCTATCGTTGTAACCAAGACCAGAACGTTCCCATCCCAGCTGAAAAGAACAGAAATTGTACGGTTATATGCAACTTTATTACCTTATTATTGCATGTTCTGTGTCCACATTTTACCTCGTTTACAAAACTAAGTAACTCTTTAAATGATATAAAAACTTCACAATCCTTAACACTACGTTTCAATACTATGATTAGAATTTTAGAACATTGAAAATCCAGATTTCAGATTTCAAACTGATAAAAACGAATACAGCCTTTGAAATCGTGTGATGGAAAAAATCAAATAGAACGAAGTCGAAGATAAGAGGTCAAGAGTTCACAAGGAAGACAGTCCTCAAAAGTTGTTCCATGAAGGTTCAATGTCCAGCTGTAAGTGTATGATTAAAAAACTGATTTTATATAATGTCAATAATTATGCTATATTACATCACTATAGATAATATCATGGGCAGTTTTAGGAAAATTACATTTGATGGAAATGAGCGTACATGTATGTATATGTGTGTGCGTGTTTTTGCGTGTTTTTGTGTGTTTGTGTGCATGTAACTGCGTTTGTGTTAATATTCATGTCTGTGTGTTGGGTAACAGTACCTGTGTGTTTCAGTTCAAGTTTCTGCATTAGTGCATGTATTAATGTGGGTGTTGTGAGCAAGAGAAAAGATCTTGGTTGTGTTTCATGAAAGTGTTCGTGGAGATACTCACGACTTTACGAACGCCTGGCGCTGAATCACTCGTGACATGCATGAGGTCCGGAGGGTCAGGTCACCAGTCGTTCGTAGAGTGGTGAGTAGATGTACGAACTGCTTTACAACCATTGACCCCTAAATCGAGCAATCCAGCTTACCTTGCTTTCTTGTGAAAGGTCTTCTTACGGAAGCTGTTGTACACCTCGAAGGGTTCGTTGACTGTGAAAGCCACCTCAAACTTATCAACCGGGAGACTGAAAGATGAATGGAAATTAAAATGGTATTGCTCACACTTAAATATTCCACGATTAACAATATTGTGAGCCTGGGACAAAGAAAACAATCTCCATTCTAGCAATAACTAGCTGGACACAAAAAAATGTACATCCTTCTTATTCTGTGAAAAACCTTAAGCAAGAGTCGTATCTGTGGCATTAATTTGTTCTCATGAACGTGATGAAGCTATTGTGAATATTTGAGTGAAGTTGTCCCAGTCGTTTGTCTCATCTGCTCACAGTGTAACAAATTACGGGATATTGATTTGATTTGAGTATTTGTGTTATGCTTTCATGATAAAAACATCTGCTTCCGACGTTTGGCTGTATTCACGTTTATAAACAATGAACGTAGACTAACTTCCCTTGTCTATTGACAAATAGCAAATTTTATGCTCACTCCTTTCACTATATGCAGGACAATGGCAAAGTGCCTGTTCATCCGACATTATCTTAATAGATATGCATGGTATACAGTGGTTGTTGCTAGGTTTGACAGACTATAATCTTTATCTGACCTTGCGACACGAATGTATGATAAACTGCGAACATTTTGACGTGGAAATAAACCATGATACACTAACTCCGTAGCCTATACATGGTATAATGTGCTCTATCTGGCTAGCACCACACTAATCGTCTTTTTTTTTTACATTTTGAGCATACAATTTGACAAAATATATTTTGGCTCTTTATTGATGACTTGAACTTTGGTATTAAACAATTGCGAGCCTATTATTCAAACTGTCGTGGTGCACTGTGTGTAAATTAATACGAGCATATCAATATGGCGAGAAATATGCATTTATGTACATTCCTCCTAGTCATCATGATCATTCTATAGGCCTATTCCGATGAAATCGATATAATTTTGAGCGATTGTGCGATATAAAAGTTCATATCTTGTACACACCGTACAGCATGTGAATTGAATAGTGTGAGAAATGGAGAAAAATATTATGATCAAATCATAAACATGAATACTGTCACTGACGAGGGCCTCATTGCCTGTTCAGCTGTAGTACAATCAGAACAATCAGAACAATCAGAACAAAATGTTGGCTGTACATGTCAATGACGTTCAAATGAATAAATTCCAAATTCCAAATTCCAATCAGAACAAAATGTTGGCTGTACATGTCAATGACGTTCAAATGAATAAATTCCAAATTCCAACCAAAGTCTTTGGTATATTAATTACTCACATGGTCTGAATCTTGAATTGGTTGCCGTCTTGTTCGATGTCCTGATATACAGTCGCTGATTTTACCAACTTCCGTATTACAAAATTTAGACCGACTGCTTGTAGATACTTCTCTAAATTATCATCATTCTTTTTCAGCTTCCAATAGCCAGTCATATTCGGCAGCTCGTTAGACGCCATCTTTATTTCCAATGCCAGGTGAATGCCACTGGTCTAAATAAGCGGGAGATAAATTGTCCCAAATGTCCAAAATGTTTTATTTCGAAGGGTAGCCGGTTTGGGTGTACATGCGATGAGTACAAAAGATTACCTTGGTGGTTTGTGCAGGCAATGGATATTGTATACTCTCGATTGCTTCAGCCAACACGAGTGTATGAATACAGAGACCCGGGGAACCGACACACATAAAGTTATGTAAATATTGACAGTTATCATGGTTATTCAATCTTTATCGACTACTTCGACTTTGATCTAACAGAGATCATCTGAGAGTGAACTGTTGTGATTGTTGTTCATGCACAGTCATGATCTGTGTCATTGCCATAGTTCACATGAACATGTATAACTGTATCTTCGTACTGTATTGTTATATTATTATATAAATATGTGAATTGTATACTAGTATTTGTAGACTTATGCGTTATCATATTGATGTATAAGCTATTGCACAATCGTGGTGATGTAATGGTATTTCACGTTGCGGGTTACACAATACCGCAATAGTAATAATATGTTCAATTAATACATTATTTTGATTTTTATATTTTACACTGACCAGGCGCGTAACCAGGATTGCACTTGATCAGGTGGGATGGGGGCGAAATGTTAAAGGGAAACAACCCCTGGAATTATAATGCTCTCATTGAATGAAGAAAAATCAGATGAACAAACTGTAAAAATTTGAGCAAAATCGGATAATCCATTCCAAAGTTTTGACTTTTTAAAGTCATAGAGATATGACGATCCCTACCGCTCATGGGGATCTGTGACGTCATGTCGGACAACTCCTCATTCACTCTTTATACAGATTTTCAAATGTTCTCCCTTTTTTCAGAAAAATCAACAAAATGACAATTTTCGGTTGCAGTATAGCATTTCTGTATTGATTCTGCATGTATTTTGAGAAGAATGATGTTGCAACTTTACTCTAAATTTTACATTAATCCATTTTAACAAATTTTATGTACAAAGTGAATGAGGAGTTGTCCGACATGACGTCACAGATTCCATCGAATTTGCCGATCGCACGGATCCCCATCAGCGATAGGGATCGTCATATCTCAGTGACTTCGAAAATTTATAACTCTTGAACGGGTTGTCTGATTTTACTCAAATCTTCATAGTTTGTTCATCTGATTTTTCTTCATTCAATAAGAGCACGATAATTCCAAAGGCTGGTTCCCCTTTAAAACATTTATTAAACAAGCAGAAAAAAACTTCCAGTAGATAAGCTGGTTTTTACCATTTTTACGGGGCGCCTGCCCCTTAGCCCACCCCGCCCCCAAGTGTTGTTGGAAGTGATTGCATTTTTATGATTATCAGTCCAGCATTTGGAATACCAATTCATCGCCGTCGCCCCCCCCCCCCCCCCTCCTCTGGACATCTGGATCTGCCCCGTACAATGCACGGCTAATTGCACGGCTTTGATTGTGATCATAACCCATGACACATTTTCTTATTACCCCTTCCCCAACGTTTTATATGGCAAAAGCGTCACTGCATGCTCAATTAGAAAATTAGGTTACAGTTCGCTAATCTCAAAGATCGTTATTCAAAAGGTTCACAATTCGATAAAAAAATGATATTTGTTTTCCAGAAACTTAAATCAGTAAGGTTATACCCAGCATTTGACTTCACACTGCAGTATTCATCCCTGCACTCGTAATATTACTTTTTGAAAAAAATTATATAGAAGTGTCTACCCCACAATAATATTTTTTTTTCAACAGGAGAAGAAAAGTTTGGTGAATAGAACAAAATAGTTTGAAGAAAATCGTCCAATATTGATTTGAAAAATAAATTTCTCCATCCTCCCTCCCCCNAAAATGCACCGGGCAAAATCAAATTTGCACCACACAAAATAATTATCGATGCATTACTAATCATCATCATCATCATCATCATCATCATCATCATCATCATCACAATCATCATCGTCACCCTCATCAGCACTGTCATCATTATAATCATCACCACGACCATCATCATGATCATCATGACCACCACTACCATTATCACCATCATTATCACCGTCATCATCCCCATCACCACCACCACCACCACCATAATCATCACTGTTATTACAGATCACACGGTACAGCTTCAACATGCTTTGCTTGCGCCTTACATCAAGTAGAATTAAGTAAATCTAATTCAATGAGATTTCTGCTCTTGATTTACACGATTTAATCAGTTACAAGTACACGAATTTATTCACTTTCTTACGATTTACTGATTTATTGCAATCATAATTTGGAACGTATGAACATACATGTACATTGAAATCAACATTACTTGGTAATTCTAATGAAAATACTCTGATACATAAATTGAAGAAACATGGCAAGTCATGACATGTATCATTGGAACAATTATCATGTGTTACGGTAAAGACACATATAAACATATATCATATTCTGATACAATTGTATACATATATATAATTTATATAAAATCATATTTCACATGCTATCAAAAAGTGTAAATAAGTTTGATAAATTATCATTGCCTGCTTTAGATTAGTTTTTATATATTTTTCACACATGGATCAACATTTTTCTTCAGCATATCAATACCAGTGATGAAAAGCTTACAATTAATTGAAGAAAACATTTGAATGATATCACACGAATTCTAAGTCATCAATAAAATATTTTTGTTTATATTATCTTATTTCTAACATAATGGAACCGATATAACCAAACTGATACAATGTGTTATCTTAATTAAAAAAAAAAAACACAAATTTTGACCCATGCTCGAGGTAAAAGTTGGAGGTAAAATGAGAAAGGTCCTTGTATCTAAATTCAAAATGAATTATCACTAGACTTGGAAGTGTAAGGGGGTGTTGCTCAAAATTAACAGCAAATCTACTGCAACTTTGCAAATTGTAAAGCGCGTTTTCATTCGCGCGTGGTGTGCGCATTTAACAAGACGCGCATGAAACAATGATTTTGATTGGCGCGTACCGACCAACTGCAACTTGCGATCAATTGCAATCTTTGAGCAACACCCCATTAGTCTGTGGAAAAAAATCCAAATCGTTTGGATTTGTTATTACACGTAGTACGCTCAGAATATAGCATTTTATGTCTTAATTAATATACATTACACCATATATCAATACGTAAACAAGTCCAACATCGATTAAAATGAAAATAATTTCGAATTAAGTAATAACTGTCATTATGAAAACAACATTTCTCGCTCCAGTTTTCAGCTGTCACGGCTATTCTATAGTTCATATGGGACAACTTACTGCTTTTGGAAACATACAAATAGCAAGGAGGAAATCTCAAAGAGAAATGTCTCCCAGACATTGATGTTCTGCGAGTTAATTGAGAAAATGAGATGAAAAAGCTTGATATTTGAACAAAATCAAATAAGTTAAGATAAGTTATGCATTTTCAAAGTTTCTATCTACACACTGATGGGATCCTTGAGTCGGTCGCTCGGTAGAATATACAATGTCTTCATGGAAAACTCATCATTCACTTTGTTCACAAACTTTCACAATTTCCTCTCTTTACAAGAACAGCAGACAAACTTTTTTTTTTGTATGGGGGGGGGGGGTCGTTGATTACGATATAGCCACATCGATTCTCTCTGCATTTCACAAGGAATTAGAGTGATATTTTAACAATATTGAACCAGTTTAATCAAACCTATGTATCATTAAAGTAAATGTGGAGAGCGACTCAATGATACCTATCAGCAGATCACAAGTGGAAATGAAACCTTTAAATGTGTATAATTTTCAAACGGATTGTCCGATTTTGCTGAAATTAATCACTGCCAGCACGCCAATGTCTGAGCTAAGTTCTCTTGTTACAAGGTGTCGATAAATTTTAAGGTAAAAGAATATAGATGCCAACCGGTTCGAAATATGCATGAGGTCAAAATTAAACAGCTGTACAAAATTGAGAGCAATTATGACCACAAGAAACACACTCTGTGCAATTCACTTGTACTGAAAGACTTGAATTCTTTTAAAAAAATACTTTTTATGCTTATTCCAGAACGGTTGGCAACTCTGTAGAAGCAGCAAAATAACTTTACATTTTATTGAAGTGCCTGATGGCGGCGACATCACCTTTCTGTTGTGTTATCGTCATATGATTCTCATCTACCAACTCTCTTGTCGCTACCACTCCATCGGGGTCAGTCTCGTTCCTAGATAAATGATATAAAACACCAAATACAATTCAGAGTACTCTACTGTAAATCAATGTTTGTATCGAAAATAAGTTTGTTATGACAGAAAATGTATACGATTATTGCGAATCAAAACGGTTGTAATTTATGCGCTTCGGGCTTGGTTTGTAAATTGCGCCCATTTTACATTTATCTTCTTGAGATGGAGCATATATATGGAGGGAATCCGTGAACCCTATGTAACCTCCAGTTAAGGTCCTCGATTTCGATTTTTTGCATCGACATAGAAATCGAAATCAAAATACCAGCGCTTGGCTGACACATAGTCCCCATATCCTTTCCACAGTGTGACGGGTTTGCTTGGATAGTTCTTTTACTGTGATTTCGATGTCGACGTCGAAAAAAAAAGTATAGTAAAAGGACTCGCTTATATAGGCTCTACAGGCATGACAGGAAACATAAATACACATATATCGCAGATGAAATTTGGTTTATTATAATAGTCTTCAAAGATCGGGGAAGGACTCAGTCATTGGTCATTGCCTTTACATTGATCCATGGCTTGGGGGTTGCCGCCTCACTTTAATGCCAAAATTCATTTTTTTTTTCCTGTGATAATAATTCTATTACAGAAATATTTAATGCCAGAGTTATTGCCTCGCAATAAGTTTTATGCATGGGGCCCCCAGAAGCACAATACTCACGTGACAACAATTTTGTTTCCGTCCCATTTAGCGACGAGTGTATCCTCTTTGCCTGAGAGTGGATTCTGGAACTTGAATGATTGTCCAATGGTGAACTCTATTGTCTCTGTCTTCAGCTTGGACTTGTTTGTGATGACAAACTGATCTCCATTCTGTGTGATCTCTTGCTGTGGTGACATAGATGTGATCAGCTTACGTTTGATAGCGTTCACTCCTAGAGCCTTCAAGAGGTCGTCAAACTTCTCATCTTTTCTGTGCTTCCATTTACCAGTGAAGTTGACCTTGGCCATGACTGCTTGTGTTTGTGAGACTGATTGGTGGGTGGAAAACACAGAGACGTTATATACTTCAGCAGCTCATTGTGATGGGTCTAATAGTGAAATTTATTCGAATGTCTATCACTGAATATAAAAAATGGCCAATTGTACTGCGTCAGTCAGAGCCTGGGTCCAAAGTTATACACTTGTCAGCCCACTGATTGAATAGGCTAAGGAACCAGGGACCTCGGGGCGCTGTCTCCCCCCCCCCCCCCCCAAAAAAAAAATACATTGCTGAGTACCCCCATCCTCTAATTTTCGAAATCTTCATAAACCCGTGGATTGTATAAGAAATCTGGAAGAGAGAAGGAACGCCTTTAAATCTAAATTCATCATCATCATGATCATTAGGCAAGTATATACCGGTATAGTGTACATCAACTGATGATGTGAAATAGGTTTACTCAAGAGATGATTTGGCAGTTCAATCGAAATAGTTCCTGTCAGGCAAATTTTACGTGTCGCATGAATGATGACAAGTAAAAAAAAATCGTCGCAGAATTAAGAGGCGATCTGAGCATGATGAAAATATAATCATTAAAATAGCAACTTACGATAAAATCTGTTGGAAGAACTTTGGAGGTATCCTAAAGCAGACTCTTAGACGATATCATGTATGCAAGGAATCACAAGTCCGTTTCATCTACAAGTACAATCAGCGGTGACTATCTCTGTATGTGCACTCGTGTTCAGGTACCAGGGGAATGAAGCTCTGTCAACATTGTGCCCCTGTCCTCACCATTTATATTTGCTACTCCATTGACATAACCCATTGAACCAATAAGTGATCTTTTATGATGCTAAATTCACCTCATTTGTATAGGGTAAACTATGAATTGCATAATTCAGCGCAAATAAAAAGAATGGGTGTCCCGCAGAGTACAACTTTAGCTAGCTCGGCATACTAACCTCGGCAAAGTAAACATAACGGGTTACGCCTTTTTTTATTGACAATGCTTTGATTTGGAGAAAATCAGTGAAATCTTATTAAACACGTATTACGTATATTTCATTGTTTCCAATAAAAGGTGAGTATCGTTCGTATATATTAAAAAAATTGCGAAGATAATTATCTCGCTGTACACGGTTTTGAAAAAAAATCTGAATTTTGACATACATATAGCTGACTCATAAAGATAATGTCACTTTATACCCTATAGCGGTCAGAAGGTTTCTTGCTTAAAGTAAATAGTGTAAGTTTTGAGTAGAAGAAACTTAAATTAGGATGGTGTATTTAATCGCAGATTAATCTACTATTTCTTCTTCATTTGTTTTCTCCCACTTGTTGTAATTCAAAATGGGCCTATTATACGGGGTTCGCTGCTGCCTTATTAAAACATCCAGAAACTAATGGGGAAAATAATTGCAACATCTATGGCGCCTTTCACGCAATGAATAAAGTAAATCCTTTTTCAAACTGCTGCTGCTCTAGTTGTTTTACCCTAGTATGTTCCGGGCATCAACATGAAAGTGGTGTATTAAACCTGATGTTGAATCAATATGATTGCTTTAGTAAAAAGTTATTTTTTTCGATTGTTCAAATTGGGAGTTTATTTTCCAATTGTACAATTTATTAATTGTACCATGTACATGCGGATAGAGAAGTCTTAAAAGATAAAAGCTGCTTTGTTTAATCTACAACACGATAATCTTCATCTCGTAAATTTATACTTTTTTTTGTTCAAGGAAATAAACAGGAAGATTTCATAATTATCATAGAGTTCCTTATCGAGTCAAACTTTCCTCTCAATATGTAAAAGGTTCGAGCAGTGTTATACGGGTTGAGCATTTACAAGCTGATGGAGAGAGCAGGGTGTTTTCACTCTTTCTATTACAATCAAGGTAATGTCCGTAAATTTAACATTTTACTTAAAATAAACTTTTCATATTTGTATTAACCTGTACACATTAATTGGTGAAGTCAGAAGAATTTTACTGACATCTTTAGGTGACGTTTGCTCCAATTCACTGCTTAAAGGGGAACTACACTCAGACATTAAATTGCTACCATTTAAATGAAGTAAAATAAATGAACAAATTGTGAAAATTTGAGCAAAATCGGATAATCCATTGAAAAGTTCTTAATTTTCAAAGTTTTGATTTACACCCCTCATGGGCTCCTTAAATTGGCAAACGCACAGACACAAAATGGCTGCCAACATGGAGAACTACTCTCCATTCACTTTCTACCCAAAATTTCACATTTTCCTTTTTTTTTCCAGAAAAGTAGACAAAATTTTGTTTCTTCGGTTGAATATATTATAGCCACATCAATTCTACAAGCATTCCAGAAAGAATGGTGTTGCTTCCTTATTTGAATTATGATAATGATTCATTTTCAATAAATTATGTACAAAGTGAATGATGAGTTCTCCATGTTCGACATCACAGATTATGCTAATTGGCTATACGTTGCCAATTCAAGGATTCCCAGCACAGGTGGAAACGATAACCTTGAAAATTCATAACTTTTGAACGGATTATCCGATTTTGCTCAAATTTTCACAGTTTGTTCATCTGATTTTTCTTCATTTACTGAAAGTACATTATTGCCTGGGTGTAATTCCCCTTTAAACAGCAAGTTGTAGTGCTCAGACTATCAATGAAACCCTGGAAAAGACAAATTAGTATGATCCCTTGGAAAGATTTTGTGATATCTCACACAATGATCCCCATCCCTTCAGGCATGTGATTAAAGCTCTGTCGAGGATTAAATCATTGTGAGAAAGGGATCACGCAAGATCTCTCTGAAAATTGAGGCACCTCTCTTTAATACAAGGAAACTGATATTAACATGAACATTAGTTTTAATCATTTGAGCAGAAAATGAAGGACCAATTTGCACATTTTTTTTAATTCAACCCCTTTGAGAAAAGATATGACTGTATAGAGTCCAGTGCAAAAACAGGTGGTCTTAGATTTGTGGAACAATCTGCATATATTTATTGGAAAAAAAATCTTATTTAAATGGTTAAATATAGGTTTTGAAATAATGATATATTGAAAAACGAAATCAATTCTTTAATTTTCTGTGATTTCTTTTTTTTTTGCCAGTTTATCCATGTGTAATTAGAATAATGAAAATTGAGTTTCATTTGTCGTTTTCACTTCCACAAAATAGAATATTGAACGTCGGCTGTCCAAGTCGATCGATATAATTTTTAACACTTTCGTTTTAAGAAAATGGAATATTGGAGACCGTCCTCTACGGCTAAAACATTACAATCTTTGAATTTATTTCAGGCCGTAACCTTAGATACATGTAATGGATTCCGATCTCGCCGCCCGATGAGCCATCTGAAGATGTTGGGTCAACATTAATGTTTGACCATTTTAGACATCGTTCAAAGGCAATACAAATATCCTATCGAACAACACCGTTAATCGATTACAAAGTACTTCAATGATAGCCGATCGGGTAGTGTCACGGAACTCGCATTCGAACATAAATATAATGATTATGTTCCGAGTTCTATTTGGGCCTTGGGCGGGGTGTAATGTTTGACTGCAACACTGAAATCCAGTGGTTTGTCTATGGAAAGAAAAGTCAAAAGTCTTCTTTTAAATTCTTAAATATGAAATAGAATATTGAATCAATAGATAGTACAGAATTTCACATTTCCTTTTTCTTGTAGAAAAGTACTAGTTTGAGAAAATATTTTACTTTTTGTTCAAGCTTAATATGGACATATTGTTTATGTATGCAGTTTGTGATGACTCTTGTTCATTCTTTGTCAAATTTTCTTTGAAAGGCACAAAATATGGAATTCTGCGTACGATGTGAAGACATTGTTCTTCATGTTGGCAGCCAATTTTGCCTGTAGGTTGCCACCTCAAGGAGCCCATTATAGAGGTGTAAATCAAAACTTTGAAAATTCATAACTTTTGAAAAGATCTTCCGATTTTGCTCAAATTTTCACAGTTTGTGCATCACTCTATTTACTGAGGGCATATCAATGTCATGGTGAAATTCCCCTTTAACTATTATGTGTTTGTCATTTCAACATGCAACAGAGTTTCATCTGGTCAACGCAACCACTCATAACAAGAGGTGGGCGATCAAACCTAGCTCTCTTATAATGCAAGTCATATTTTTAAAAGATGATTCAAGACATACTTCACTTGCGGGAGACAAAATATTTTGCATGGGAATGCTTTATTTCGTATGAAGCACGGTTGATTAAAAATGTAACATAATACCAGAAAAATATCATTACATTACAAGTATCTTTATCATGTATACATATTTTCATTCTGAATGAAGACGAAACAAATTCAGCTTTTTATATAATAATAATGCATAATAGTAGCAACATTCGTTATGCAGTTTTATAACATTTCCAAATTCAGTCACTGCCATGACTGAACACAGATATCATTACGAATACTTAATTGTTCGGAGTTATTTCGAGCATACACATTATAATTATAATGATTACCATTTCTATACAGTATATTCATGAATAAATAGACAGCAAATCACATTTCTAAATCACCTACTTTGGGGAATTAGGGTCAGAAAAAAAAACATTTTCATCGCTTGTTTTTTATGAAACCATTTTAAAAATGTGATGAAAAACAAAAATGCTATTTATTTTCAATACGCTAAAAGAGTAAATCCGAAATTGAATAGTTTTCGAGTTACATATTTAGAACATGGTTAAATAGTAACTCATATGCATGTGGTTTGAAACACATAATGCCACATATGCATGTGGTTTGAAACACATAATGCCACATATGCATGCATCATAATGAATCATAATGAACATGTCAAAATGATAGACCGCTTTAAATACGTTTTAGCTGCACTCACAGACTCACAAATTATTGACTAGTTCAAATTTATCTGTCTAACAAAAAGTTAATAAATTATACTAAGGGGGTGTTGCTCAAAATCAACTGCAAATCAACTGCAACTTTGCAAGTTGTAACGCGCACGGCATGCGCATTCAACAAGACGCGCATGAAACAATGACTTTGATTGGCGCGTTCCGATCGACTGCAACTTGCGATCAATTGCAACTTTTGAGCAACACCCCATATGTTATACTAAAGTTTATCAAGAACAACTATATCCACATCTTGCGCCATATAACTATAATTTCTGCGCTACTTCTCACTTTGTGTAGCATAATCTGTTTGTAGGCCAGATGTTTCAGGTTGAATTAAAGGTACGACAATCGTCAATACTTGGCTATGTTTTTTTCGATTTCACGATGGATTTATTCTAAGTAATCCACGCTTCTTTACGGCACTATATTGTGGCGTTGTCTTATTTCAAGTGTAATTGTTGAGTGTAAACAGTAAGTAGTCTTTATCTTATTGAATATAAGACTATCGGAGTGATTTGAGGTTATAAACTGATAGATAATTACCATGTTGGAAGACATGCATGTAGACTCAGGTGCAAATCTTTCACACATCTTAAACGAAATGCGAAACAACGATTATGCTAAAGAAGACAAATTTCTTACTCAAAGTAATCTCGGCTTTGATTTACAGGGACATCACTGTCGAAAGAGTTTCTGAAAGGTAATTGATCCCCAAGCGTGAATTACACATTTCAAATAATGCTTTATGACAATACGAACTAAGTATTTTGAGGAAATAGCCACTTCATCGCTTTGACAATGTGTTAAAAAAAATGAGCAGATTAGTCGTCAAAACCCTATATCTTATTAACATCATACATTATTCAACATGGACCATCATTTCGGGATGATTTTCTTGTATAAAACTATTTTAGTGTAATGCTAGGACATATCATGCAAATCAACATTTACATCAGGAAAGAGAAAGTTACCCCCTCCCCCTCCCTCTACCTCGTTCAGAACGATACAGTCTTTTCAAATGAATTACAGAGACTTCTTAGAAGTGTGTTTTCTCTTCAAATCATGCATTCTAGAGCGTCATTTTGCCTTGCAATTTATACACGGTTTTCAAACAATCCATATTAGAATATATTTGAGCATTCAAGTATACATTTATAGCGATCAATAACAATTCAATGGCTCAATCACACCATTTCGCTTATTACCAATGTCTGTCCAGGTTTCATGAAATTCAAAAGTAAAGAGAAACACTTCATAAACGCAGATATAAGGAGACAAACATAATTAACTAACTCGGCCTGCGTATGTCGAGTTTCAACCGAACGGATCAACGTCAGTTAAGCGTCTTCCATCCGAATTTCTGCGTCCACTGACAGTCAAACTAATTCCATAAATTCTGGGCAAACGTTGGTTATAATTACGGTAAAGGTGTAACTGAGCATTTAAAACATAGCAGCAGAATATAATTTGGTCGTTCAGTTTTTCTTCTCCAGCTTGTAGAATGTCCTAGTGGCGGTGACATCTCCTTTAGATTGAGTCATAACAAGCTTGTCACCTACCAGTGATCGTGCTGTAGTCACACCATCCTCTTGGGACAACACCCTGCAGTCAACAAAACAAAATATTATGGGACAATTAGGACAATGAAATATATAATATTCTAATGATATTTAACCAGAGCGGTGTTTCACCAAGAGACGAAATAATTTACGAACGACTGACTGAGTTCTTGTGTCGAATACTCCTAAGGTTGTTAAATCATTATAATCACAAGAACTGGTACAGTGTCTTTCATACAGTTTTTTCTTAAAGAGAAACCAGCCCCTGGAATTATTGAATGAATGAAAATCAAATGAACAAACTTTGAGCAAAATTGGACAATCCGTTCAAAACTTATGATTTTTCAAAGTTACAGAAATATGACGATCCCTAGCGCTCATGGGGATCTGTGCGATCGGCAAATTCGACGGAATCTGTGACGTCATGTCGGACAACTCTTAATTCACTGTGTATACAAAATTTCACATTTCCCCCTTTTTTCGGAAAAGTCAACAAAATGCCAATTTTCGGTTGGGGTATGCATTTCTGTATTGATTCTGCATGTATTTTGAGAGAAATGATGATGCAACCTTACTCTAAATTTTACAGTAATCCATTTGAAGAAAAAAAATAAATTATGTGTACAAAATGAATGAGGAATTGTCCGACATGACGTCACAGATTCAGTCAGTGTTGCCGATTGCATGCGTATAATAAAATAGTGTGTGGTGAATTATTCAACAGTGTACATGGTATTATTATTATTCCTGTTTGAAACTCTTATCTTTTTTCTTTTTTCTTTTTAGCCAAAAAGAAACTTTCAAAGTTTCCGACCCCTCCCTCACCCCTATTTGGAAATCCTGGATCCGCTTTTGCTTATAATGCCCGAATTGTTGCCCTCCCGGGTAAGAGTTAGGGGAGCCAATTCTTAGGTTAAAAAGCGTTCCAAAACTCAACAGACGTCATTATTTTTTTGTATCTGTTTCATTTCTTTGCGTTTTGTGTGTCACTTCTGAAGAGGGATGCCGGTGGAACGTAATGTACAATTACAAGCTTGAATAATTTACTGTTTTTAGCATCTGTCACGTCTGTGGTGGGGGGATGGGGCGGTGCAATGAAATAACATTAGATAATTTATCTCGATGGGACTACCCGCCTTACAAATTACCATCTCGACCCAAAGTTGATTAGTGTCAAGCGCCCTCTTTTATCGATGCCTGGTAATTAGGAAATGGAGTTGGAGAGAAATTGTGGAGAATATATTCAGATTCAGGAGCACGTTACATTACAGCCATCATTAGCGCATTTAGAACAGGAATTATTTTGCAACATATTCAATCACTATTCATTTCTTAAATTGGCAACACTAACGTATTAAATTCTTTTTGTATAAGGGGCAGATCCTGAATTAGCCAAAAGAGATCACGGTGGGGGGGGGGGGGGGTGCGTCAACTTGACATTCTCGTCTGAAAGCTTTTCACTTTCCGCAGGCGAGCTGACAAGCACGGAATAAAAAAGGGGAGGGGCCCTCACTCTCCTTGAATAAACTGCAAAAAATAATTTCTGGCCTCAGGTGATTGGGGTCTTGTAGGTTAAGGTTAGGATGCAAAAGTCAGTGAACCCACATACAATACCGCCTTCAATTGGGTTGATGATCCCACAGGGTGTAGTTTGTGTCACAGACAGGAGTGTTTATTACCCGGTGGTAACTGACCCAATTCCTCATTTCAAGATTTGACCCAAAACGGACGAATTGTCGCCCACAAAGGAATTCATGTTCGTCAAACATGACGTGTTTTGTGCTAATATTACAAGAAATAGGGATTTATTTTTGTGGTTTCCACGTCCTGGGCGGATATCGTGTAGACAAACAAACCATGAACACATACCCTTAAGGGATAATATAATATGTTCTTGGCAAAATAAAACCATTTAATTGATCAAGCTTGATGTAGTGTCAAACAGGAAAGGCTTGCAATTGTGATGTCCGCACAGTTCAGTACAAAACGTACGGATCTATTCCGTGACGCACTTTATTCTTCGAAAGTGTCATTAATTATGTTATATTTAAAGGGGAACTACACTCAGAGATTAAATTGCTATCATTAAATGAAGAAAAATAAGATGAACAAACTGTGAAAATTTGAGCAAAATCGGATAATCCATTCAAAAGTTATGAATTTCCTAAGTTTTGATTTACACCCCTCATGGACTCCTTAAATTGGCAAACGCACAGGCACAAAATGGATGCCAACATGGAGAACTCTCCATTCGCTTTGTACACAAAATATTACATTTTCCTCTTTTCCCAGAAAGGTAGACAAAATTTTGTTTCTTCGGTTAAATATATTATACCCACATCAATTCTGCAAGCATTCCAGAAAGAACGGGGTTGATTCCTAATTTGAAATATGATATTGATCCATTTTCAATAAATGAATGAGGCATTTTCCATGTAGGACATCACAGATTATGCTAATTAGCTATACGCATGCCATTTCAAGGATGCCCAGCACAGGTGGAAATGATGACTTTGAAAATTCATAACTTTTGAACGGATTATCCGATTTTGCTCAAATTTTCACAGTTTGTTCATCTGATTTTTCTATATTTACTGACAGTACATTATTGTCTGGGTGTAATTCCCCTTTAAAGTAAATCGAGACTTATCGATGCACTAGTACATCGATTTTATTATTTATTTTTTTTTTACTAAAATTGCTTAATCAAGGGTCTCCATTAGAAATTCACATATCTGGAACAATTTGCGTCCACATTTTAGAAAGTGTAAAGTTTTATATTGAACGGGAAAGTTTATATATTTAAGAACGACGTGTGAACCTTTGAAACAGAGCTGAGAGCACATCACAAATTCTCATTAAAAGGAAGTAATTTAAACTGATATCGATTAAATTTGGAAAATACGTTATCAGGACAGTGGCACATGTTGAAAACAATACAAAACAAGACTTGAGTTGAAAATGTAAGTTTAACATTGAAAGTTGTTTAAAGCCTAAGTATAGTGTTGGTAAAGGTTAAGAAATGTGAATTTGTGGGATTCTTATCATGAAATATAATTCTTATACACCTTTTTTTAGACTATAGCATATTTTTTACGAACTGACTTTTTTAAAATTTGAATTTGACCGTTAAATAATATTTAGCGCCCTCTCTTGGTTATAACAATATATTGCTTGTTGTCGGGCATATACAAAGTTGTTTCCAAGATTTGACAATACTGTGATTGTTTTGTTTTTAATTTGCCGAATAGATAATAATAATAATAATAATAACAACAATAATAATGAAAAAGGTATACACAACAATGCAATTCTGAAATTTTCATCAAATTCTGTGCATGAGAGGTTGTCCTTTATCAAGAAAGAAACTATTGAATTAGTGTCGAGGGACACGACACTGAAATGTTTTGCACATTTCTCTCCACCTCCTCGTATTAGCTTTTTCTATATACTTGTGTGTTCACTTCATTTCCTTGTTATTTGGCTTATGATTAAGATTCTGCCAGGATCGAAAGCTCAAACTCTTTTTTTTACTTCATATTTTGCACATTTTAGGTTTTCCAAATCTCGTTCATTTTTCGCACAATCTTTTGTGCACCATGTTCATGATTCTATATTTCATTTTATATAGATTTGAAGAAGAAAAATCGGCGATTAAAATATTCGCTTTTATCAAAACTTTACTTGGGCTTTAAGAATCCCCAACGATTTCAGTTAACACTTATGCCTAAGTTTTCGGTTTCGCCAACTCAGGAAGCAGCACAGTGGGACAGTCTCGACGAAGTCCTTTTTCTGAACATGTATTCGCTAAAACCCTGTCATTATTCGTTTTCATTCTATAGATAAATTGACACATATTTTCCCGTCATATTTTTGACCAATCTCTTCAGGTTTCGTACAGCTCTGTGAACAATAATGGGGCGGCCATTACCAAAATAACTAGATTTTACGTTTGATTTCATTGATATTATAAGTTCTCAAACGTTCACTCTTCGCCTTCTCTCTCACCAAGCATTTCTTTCATTTCCTCTCCCTGGTCATGTTTTTTTGCTGCTGTTCTATCGCTTATCCTCTACCAACATTTTGTTAGGAACAGTGTCAGAGGTCTACTGCTGACCTAACTAACGAACTCCCCTGTTTCACCACAAAACTACACTAAGGTGTTACTTATCACACATTTCAGTCTTTGATCAAGTGCTGACAAGGGAAAATGAGAAAATAAATTATCCTAAAAACCGCAGCTTTGGATAATATTGCCAGAATTCGTAAGGAAATCGAATCAGGAGTTCATTATGGTTGGCACGACAAAATGAGTTTTTAATATGAAACGCAATGTGTGTTCAACGAGCCGAAAATACCACCTGGTCTGTACACCAGCATGAACCCAAGACACGCTGTACGGCCAAAGTCATGCCTTATAACATCTCTGAGATACTCGATCATCACCATCAGGGAAAACTATGTATTCCATCTCATACCTCCTTTAAATTTGATAAAAAAGAACATTTAAATATCTTGAATCATTATATTTTTTTCAGTAATAATTTTTCAGTAATGTATTTTTCTTCATTCTATCATTATAATCTGTTGTTATTTGTACTTGCATTAGACTGTATACCCATATCAAGTTTTTTCTTATAATTTATACTATTTCCTTTTCTTACTATTCGTACTCTTTTTTTTTCTTTTTTCTTTTTGATTTTTTTTGTCTGTACTATGTCACATTTTATATTCGTATTTTGTATATTTGACGAGGTTTTCTTGCAAATCAAGTCATTTGGATTGAACCACAACAACCTGACATTTAAAGAAAATCTGAATAACTAAGCAATAATAGATTAACAAACTATACCATGTCCAACCCCATAGTGCCAAGTACAAAATAGGTTTGTTTGTGTGGATTCTAAATCATTGAATTGTCAAATGACTCAACACAGTAACAATATAATGGTGACAAAAAAAACGAATATATTGTGCATAAAAACTATGGGGCCCTAAAATAAAAACCCAGGAACTTACTAAATCTAAGAGCCATACAAAAGACACATTTTGCCCTCTTCCAAATAAGACTATATTCAGTCATAATTCTATCAGATGGAACAATTTTGCTATCAGATGGCATATAATACTCAACAAATGTGCCATGAATGATTTAGCCAAGTTGTATTATGACTGTGAACAGTGAAGGTTTCAGAAACATCCTGTACATTTCTTTGCTTCTGAAAATGGTATACTCCCTAATAGCCTACTTCTACAAATTGAATTATGCATTGAATTATATACAATTACTTTAAAGATTTTGCTTCGTCGTATGACAACCTAGCAATTTGATATTTGTCATTTTCTGTTTTATATATGCTTATTTTTTTTTATCTTGGATGATGGCCGGGGTCTATTTAGGACCATTTTTGGCCCATTACCATATGCTTCACTATAGATAGACAAACATTATTCACATAGAGAGAAATAACTGTGACCGCCAGTCCTTCTGTAGATCTCATTAATCACATGCGAGAAACCTGAGAGAATTCTAAACGTCAAGTGATATCTATTTTTGTGTAGATGTTAGAAGCTTGGATTCTTTCGAACATTTATGAAAACACACCCACATCCGCCATGATATTACGCTATATAGACAAGTATGATGATGGTCGGGCAGAGATTTATGAGTAGGGTCGGATCAGTGACAAGAGAAACTCGCCAGCCATGCTCTCGAGACTTGAACTTGTTATTTTTATGAGGATGCAACTATTTGTATGAGGAGCTCACTGTTGTGTTACATATCACATCACTTGTCTATTTTCCATCTGTTTCTTACAGAAGGTAATCTCAAGAAATATTTATCTTCACAGTAGAGAAAGTGACAGATAGCTTATCCACCCTCCACATAATGGTGATCGTTTGGGTCATGATTCACAGGGTGTAGGAAGATCGTAATACATTGGGTTAAAAGGTACAATCATTAAAGGTATACCCTCTTTCTGATAATTATTGGGCCCGTTTTTTGTTGCGAGAGAAAAAAATCATAAATATCTTGGTATTTACCTGCACAACAGCCAAGATTTGAGAGTTATATAATAATCTAGACTATTTTTGAACTTCCCAGTCATACTGGTAAAATAAATATTGAAACATCATGACTCAAAACTTCTGATATTTAGCCATCATATCGTTGTATTCATCTTGTCTCAAATTCAAAATATTAAAAACAATTACTGTACACCAGGCAAGCCGGATAATATTATTATACAGAATGTTATTTTCCTCCAAAATAACTAAAAACCAGCATAAATCTATCAAACAATATAATGTCATGCATGTGCCTCCGGGCCACGACTGAATTGCGTCGCATGGGAATAGTGGACGGCGAAAAGCATTTTGACAAGCAAAGCAAAGAACAAAAAAAAAATAACGTGAAAAATACATTTCATTTACACCGGCGAGCTTCCCAGGAAGGATATGAAGGATGAATAATCTTTCTCGTGTACATAGTCTCTCTTTCTTTGAAGTGCTCCCCCCCCCCCGAAAAAAAAATATATATATATATCCGGGGGCGCCTACCCCCTACGCACCAAGGATATTCGCCTGTAATGAGTCATAGTAAAAGCTTTCCAACACCTCTGGAGAATCAACATCTTATGATAACAAGATGGCGATTATGAGATGGTACCAACCATCTTCTTCGGACCATCTTCTCAACCATGTCAACGTTATGATACTGTCACATACGGTAACACTGGACAACATACTGATTGTATCACTGTCAGCAAACTTCATAGCTAGTTGTAGACCAAGTTGGAAAGTTAATTAATCAGACAGTAGTATACTGATAATGCCCATATTAAGAGATTTTTTTTTTCAAATTGCGGTATTCAATTTTCAGCATAAGCCCGGTAGATAACAGGCTTCCTGATGAATTCCTCAAAACCGTGACAGGGCTGTCACACCTACATACTGCTCCTATTCTGCTCTCAAATTGCATTAACAAAATTGTCATTTTAAAGGGGAACCAGCCTTTGGAATTATCGTGCTTTCGTTTAATGAAGAAAAATCAGATGAACAAACTGTGAAAATATGAGAAAAATCGGACAACCCGTTCAAAAGTTATGAATTTTCAAAGTCACTGAGATAAGACCATCCCTATTGCTGATGGGGATCCGTGCGATCGGCAACTTCGATGGAATGTGTGACGTCATGTCGGACAACTCCTCATTCCCTTTGTACATAGAATTTAAAAAAATTGATAAATGTAAACTTTAAAGTAAGGTTGCAACATCAGTCTTCTCAAAATACATGCAGAATCATTACAGAAATGCTATACCCCATCCTAATATTATTATTTTTTTCAATTTTCCGAAAAAAAGGAGAAAATGTTAAAATTTATGGTCAAAGTCATTGCCATATAGATAATTGGTTTTACCTTTGAATAATTTGAATTATGAATGATGAATTAATGAAATTGAGAGATAATAACCTGCTGGTGTGACTGCCGTAACAGTCCGAGTGTTGATGCTACCTTCTACTGTCATGTTTTATTTGATTTGGGACTAACTGGTTGGGAGGAAGGCCGAAAAGGCGAATCCAGTGAATCCGCCAGTCTACAATTGTAGTTAATAACATAAATCGCAATAATTGATATCATACCATAATTTCTCTGGTGATGAATTACGCTCTTACAAAACTTGACAAATACAATGTTAGAGTACAAACTTTAAGAGATAATTTCTTTCACATTACAAAAGCTGAAAATAGGAACCATATTATTTCATGGCGCTTAAATACTTCATTTACAGTGAATTGTTTTTCTGGTGTTGGAGAGAACACATTTGGGTTAATTGTAACCATATAATTCGTTTTAGAACGAATAAAAAAGGCAGTCTTTGAAATTATTTCCTAACATTGCTTTTTAACTTCCCTATTTTTGTGTAAATATATGTGGTACGTCAGTCTATAGTAGAACTAGGCCAACCGATGTAACATTCTTTGTCAGTTATACAGCTCACATTAAAGAGAGAATTATAATACATTCAACATTTTCAGACAAAGAATTCGATTCAATGGATTAATCCGTCAACATGAGGATGAGACTGACATACATTTCAAAAGGGCGTGGAAACTAGGACCACAACGCTTGAAATAAAAAGTTGAATTATGAACATGCCATCTTAAATTTAGAATGAATTAATAAATTAGTAAACAGAAGAATGTACAGGCTAGCGCTGTAAGTTTTTATTCTATTCTTGCACTAGTGAAGGGAATTGCACTTTGTAGATTAGAGAGGAAACGATGAACATTTCTCTTATCTCACTAAAAGGCAGACTCACTCATTTGCGTTTTTAGCAGGCGTCGGCCTAGCGTTTTTTACAATTAAGAACGCTCCCTTGACACACAAAGACGCAGGTCATATATTGGACTGACGTTTGGCGTACGCTCCTTGATCGCAAGCCGAACATCGGTCCACCGTCTGATCAGCGTACACTGGTCATTGTTAACTGACCTTGCGACCATTTTATATTTCCCTCGTAACATCATGTAACTCACGATGTGACCACTTTGCCCCTTCCAAATAATATGCAACTACAAAATTTGTTACAAATTTGTAACCAATTTGCCGGATCAATTTGTGATCAGCGTGTGACTAGTTTGCCAAATCAATTTGTGACCAGATTGTGACGTTTTTGTCAAATAAATCTGTGACCAGTGTGTGACAAGATTTTTCTAAATCAATTTATGACCAGTTTGGCCTTCTTCCCATGGTGATATAATGAAAGCGAGGTCCTATTTTTTCCACGTATAATTAATTGATATTAATGAGCGAACCCTTCTCTTCCCACTTACTTTGTGACTAGTTTGTCCCCTTCCCACGTCGATATAAGAGTGTGATCTTTATTGAAGTCAGGTGGGAGCTTGTGGGTGAACTCGGCACCGATCGTGAACTCCACACGATCTGTCTTCATGGGCATCGTGGTTGTGATGACGAAGTGATCGCCGTCCTGGACGATCTCCATGTCAGGGGTAAACATCCACATCAAGTTCCGAATCACCACGTTCACACCGGCTGCCTACGAATAGCAATGAAATAGTTTATTGATTAATCGACTGTAATATAGACTCTCGAGAATATTACGCGCTTCTAACAATTCAATAGAATAGTAACTACATTTATATTTTTAGGCAACTTAAAAAATATGGTGATAGAAATACTGGACTGTGTGTTTTAAAATATCATTATACACAGATGAAAGGCCCAGTCTGAGTAAACTATCAACAAGTTCACCTGTGTTTACTTCAAAATTGTGATATGGTTATCAAATCTGAGGGCGAGTACCTCTCTACAACCAAAAAGTAATCGCATTTTCACACTAGGTGAAGTAAATTCATTATGGCAAGGGTCTACGATGAATGCTGCTGCTACTCTCTCAATATTCAGATTGGATGATGACCTTGGTTTCACGAGTTCAGCGACATGATGTGATCGACTGCGTTGGAAACCCATTGCAGGCGGTAGAGCGACCAAAGGGTCGCCAATCGTTCAAGTTTGAAAGGGGGACATACAGCACAAAACAATATGCATAAAGATTCACCCGAAACGGACCCCATCAAAAGGTTCATAACTATTATGGTGAAATAAAATTATGTTGACAAGGTACACAAAACATAATAGTAATCATTCATGAAGGCATACTATCCATTTTCAATAGATACACGATGTTTCCCTTTATTGATATTAAGGGGGTAGCTGGGTAGAATTTTATAAATCATGTGTATTTAGAAAGATGGGATATTGAAATTTCGAATAATATGGAAATCATACGCAAACTTACAAGTGAGTGGTCTTTTCTCTATTCCTTTAAGTATACTTGTAATAACTTGGTTGTATGGATTCATTTTGCATCCACATGGTATGCTTAGCCATCAGTGGAAACCGTTTCATGAAATATGCAGAATATGATGTAATTTTTTAATGGAAATTTGCTTGGAAGGATATGCAGAAGAAAATTATACATAAAAATATCCCCGCCAGTATTGTGATATGTCTAACGATAATTTTTTTCTGGACTTCCATTTGCCCGGGAACTTTCCTTTTTATTTGTCTATAATAATGGCAAACATATATCAAACTTCATGCATAGAAAATAAGCAAGATAAAAAGCAAAGGTCTATGCTGTTTTCTTTTTTATTCTTCTTTTTTTCGCTGTTTTGCCAGACTTGGCCCTTGATTATTCGATGTGCACATGAATCGTAGATCGAAAAACATATTGAGTACATGTTCAAAGGGGAACCAACCCCAGGAATTATCGTGCTTTCAGTAAATGAAGAAAAACTGTGAATATTTGAGCACAATCGGGCAAACCGTTCAAAAGTTATGAATTTTCAACGTCACAGAGATATGACGATCCCTGCCGCAATCGGCAACATTGACCTGTGGCGTCGTGTTGGACAACTCCTCATTCACTCTGGAGGCCTACATGATATTTCATATTTCTCTTCGGAAAAGTCAAACAGATGTTAGCATTCCTTTATCGTTTATACATATGTATTTGAGAAGAATCATGTTGATCCTTATTCTAAATTTTATATGAATCCATTTTTTATTCAAAGTCAATGAGGAGTTGTCCGACATGACTCCGTTGATGCTGCCGATCGCACGGATCTCCATCAGCGGCAGTGATCGTCATATCTCTATGAATTTAAAAATGCATAACTTTTGCACGGATTGTGCCATTTTGTTAAAATATTGGCAGTTTTTCCCTCTGATTTTTTTTTATTTGATGAGAACATGACTATTTCAGGGGTTGATTCCCCTTGAATGTTCTACGTCCTCTTTTACCAAGCAATTCAAACACAAATCGTCTTCTGCAATACTAGCAAACTTGATGTTTTTTTTTTTCAACTTACATCTTACTTATCATTATTAAATGTATTGTTGTGTTATACATTATATTTGTTATACATTCTATATGAAAACTTCGTATGCAAATGAATTGTTTTCACAGTTACTTTACACAATATTAGTGTAATTTATACTTATTTTAAAATTGCGACAATCTACCATATTTATCTTGTTCACGTTTTATTCTTACTTATATCTTACTTATCAGTATTATCGTGTCTGATTGTAGAAGTAGTATATTGTCAATCCCAAAACGGAAAAGGAAAACGTAGAACCCTACTCATGCCATTTATAAACTATATCAAATTATTTAGAACTTATAAGTGGGCATTATTTAAGGTGCCATAATATATCGAAGGGATGATAATGAAAACTCCAAACTGCTTTACCACGAATACAACGGTTACATTGCGAATTTTCAAGTGAAATGAAACATTAACAACTAATTAATGTGATGAAAGGGCTATCTTCCTGACTTACCTTCAGAAATTCATTCATGTTCTCCACTTTCTCTGATCTCCAGGTTCCATTCAAGTTCACGGCCATGGCAAGAATATCAAAAATATAGAAATAAATCTGAATAGCAAATAAATTTGTTTTCACTCTCTGATCCTATGTGGCGGTGCAACATTCATGTGAAAATCCTATCTCATAGCCTATCGATGTTGACGCGAATATGTGCGGGTGATGTTGTTGACTTTGCAGCGTGTGTTTAGTGGATACACAATAAGCTGCTTTGTAAGATGCGACGATGGAACTTGACTGATGGAACTCTTGGCTACCAAACGAGATGGATTGAGAGGATGATGACCTGAGACATGGGTTAGTAAATCCAGAGATGTTGGTAATTGGTCGTTATGCTGTCAAGCAATGGTTAGCCTTTGTGGATAACGAGCCAAAAAGCGAATCCACACAGAAAGAAGCAGGCAAGAGACCGATGGATGAAGCACATGAATTTGAGATGGGATGTTATTGTTCTTATGTGCTGTGTGAATCCACATCGGACGTCTATACTCTCCCTCTCTAATTTATGTCAACTCTCGCTGAACATTTGATCGAGCTTTCGAAGAACCGAGGTCGCTTGCTGAAGTCGGCCGGATGAGAATCTCTCTCCCTCACTCTCTCCTCTTTCCAATATCTTATCTTATTTTCACTCCATCTACTTTTCCCTTCCGATCTTTTCCGGTTGGTTTCCTAGTGATTCGAGCAAGTATTGTAAGGTAGCTTACGTGAAGAGCGATTTCTCAGGTTTACTTATAGCTTATCGAGCTGAGAGAATGTGTGCATTCCTCATCTCTTACTGCCAGAGAATCAGACAGAGTTTACATTTGTCTAGACTTTCACGTCTGCATATTTACCGATTAATGTTCCCACCGTACGAGTGCCCCAACGTCTAGTTCAAGTCGCACTTTCCTCATTCTTCAATCTATCGCCGCTGGCTTTTCCGTTCTTACTATTACTCCTGAATAAAACCGTTCGACATTTTGACTATGTATTTCGACCGTTCCCACCAGGATTCTCACCCAGACTTCCCAAAAGTACGAATTATATGAGCTGTGAAACCAAAGATTGTGGGGTAAAACATTTTCTTTCTTCTCATTTCTCTTTCTCCCAGTTTCTCATTTGTAGCCGTCCATCTCTGGTTGACGGTATTTGCTCCGGGCAAGATCGTATTTTGTTAACCCACGAAGCACACAAGTCTAAATAATTGTTTAGCTGAGAAATTGATTGTGGTGCGGTCAGAGTGCACGATTGCATTGCTTTTGATAAGTGTTCATATGAGAGCATACACTGGTAAATGAAGTGTATACGAGTCCCACCTCATGAGAAGGTGAAGACAGACATTGCACGTTTAAGCGACCTCCCCATCTGACCCTATTCTAGCTTGGCATATTTTAGACCAACATTGGCAAAATCAACCATAATATTTGCCTTTCTCGTTCAACTTCTAGGGTCATGATGTTTTATTGAAAAGCCTGCCCACGACAAGATGTCCCCCACGAGAAAGCAATTTTCTTTAAAAAAGAAATAACATGAAATATAAAGTATATCACACAATATAAACTATTTCAACAAAATAACGTGGGACATGACCAATAGAGCCGTACGCCGTGTGTTGAACTGTGCGGCCACAACAATAACAAGTCGGTGCCGATTTGAATAGCATTACAAAGACAAAGGAGCATTGAATTGGTGTTCGATTTAAATTTTGGGAAATAGATGAAACACGATATAAACTATTTCCGAAAAGTTAAAGTGGGCCACAGAGAAAAGAACCGTACGCCGTGTATTCAATTGTGCAGAAACAACAATCGCAAACCGGTTCCGATTTGAATAGCAAAGGACCATTGAATT
>BQKZ01004974.1:0-36895 GCA_036244855.1 Temnopleurus reevesii | reverse complement strand
GGGGGTAGTTCTAGTTATCTTTATAGCTCATTCTCAATTTTCAACACAGTATTGGGAACATCATTCTGATGAAGATACATTTGTATGCTTCTACAAATAGTACTGAAAAAGTGTGTGCTTCGAGGGGAGGGGCGTTTGCAAATCATGCCCTCTGATCCACCCCCCCCCAAAAAAAAATCATCAGTCATACACTCCTCCTGAGGTACCCCTGCGCGAAGATACAAGTGTATGCATGCACAATTATTACTGAGAAGTGTGTGCATGTGGAGGGGGAAGGGACTAAAGCATGCCCTCTAATCCACCCCTCTCCCTGCACCCCCCTAAAAAAAATCAACAGTCATACACCCCTCCTGAGGGATCTGCACCCCTTACACCGAGAAGCCACAGATACGGAAGTAAGCATACCCTCTGATCCACTGACCCCTCCCAACAAAAAAAGAAAACTACAACCCTGGACCGAGAACCTTGGGGGGGGGGGGGCGGTAAACCTGTCCCACTTTGAACAAATTGATAGTACAACTCAGGGCTGAGAACTGAGAAAGCCTATATCATCAATCAACACTGCTCATGAAAGTGGGGAATGAAAGAGCTTGTCCTCAGAACCTCCCCCCCCCCTCTCTCAAAAAAATTAAAACCCAGGACTGAGAACATCATCAATCATACACTCCTCGTGAGCGACCTGGCAGTTTGTATGTTTTCACAGGGGAGATGAACGGCCGCTTTGTTATGACTAGCAAACCGACCAAGTAACTCATCATCCCTATCAGCCCAAATAGACAATGAGATTGCTCAAGATTGAGGCAATATTAAGCCTACTTATCAGCTGGGGTACCATTGGAGGGTTGCTCTGGAAATGTTCTGTAGCTTTTGTGCATGGAAGTTTGATGTTCATTTCATTGTACAGTCAACCTTCCCTCAGTTGACCTTGCATAAGTCTAATCATCATCTAATTGAAAGATCTTTTTTTTCTGGTCCTCTCTTCATAATTCCCCCCCCCCCCATAAGTCAAAATTTTCTCTATTAAACAAGTAAATTGGAAGCTATTTTTTTTTCTCAATCCCAACACATCGTAGGGTGCACCCCCCCCCCCAAAAAAAAAAAAAATCAGACCTTGTTGTGCCCCCTCCCTTCCCCCCCAAAAAGGGGGAAAAAAGCACATGGAGCATGCAATGGAAGGCTAATGACTGAGGCCCCCCCCCCCAAGTCGATGCATATTCGACTAAGGAGAGGTCTGCTGTATGCTTCCCCCATGTGAAATCATCAAGACCATGTAGGATACAGAATGTATTGATTTTCGGATGTAGATCACACCAAGTAATTATCACTATTAGTGATAATTCCTTGATCTCAAAGATTTGTCCTGTTTTTGTGAAGGGATGGGGGGTTAAAGGCCAACTTATATTATTTTCTCCCTGGAACCAAGCCTCAAGGTTTAACATTTGTTTGATTTTTAATAATGAACGTAAGAATTTAAAGAATGATTGAAAACAATTGAGGTGTAAATTAAACCAAGGAATAATTCGAGTAGACAAATCCTTGATCGAACAAATATAAATTTTGGAAATTCTTAAATGTTATATCTGTGTTAACCTATTTTAGTGCGAAGTTGTGAACAGGGCTTTGAATTATGATGACATTAAATAGCATCTGTAATGCCTTGTTCCCACGGTCCCAAAACGGCGGGCATATAGGGTTCATCCAGCCACACATGGGTGATTGAGTGTGGCTCAGGGGTCAGGTAGGCAAGAGTTATATTAGTCCAATTGAGGACTGTGTGTTCTAATAGCATCTGCCTCTGCACATATCCTTGACCTGAACACACAGGGACTGCAGTACTCAACCACAGAGTCTCACATACCCCTCTGAGCGCACGTAACACTCTCATCGGGCGCGATCAGAGGGATGTGTGTGATCAGAGGGGTATGTAGTCCAGTTGAGGACTCTGTGTTCTAATAACACCTGCTTCTGCACATATCCTTGCCCTGAACACACAGGGACTTCAAGGCTCAACCGCAGAGTCTTACATACCAATCTGATGGTAAATTGCCATCTCGTCCAATGTCCATTTCGTCCAAACGCGCTTCGTCCAACATTACTTTGGCTATAAACATTTCGTCCATTTGCCGCTTTGTCCAGTAACCAATTTGTCCAATATCCCATTCGTCCAATAGCCATTTCATCCAATAACCATATGGTCCATCTTCATTTTGTCCAATATCATTATGTGGTCTAGTCCTACTTCGTCCAATTACCGCTTTGTTTGATGTCACTTTGTCCTATCATTAGATTGTCCAGATTGTCCAGATTTAGCCCAAATGGCTATTGGACGAATTGATTATTGGACCAAACGTTAATGGACAAAATGGCTATTGGACGAACAGGATATTGGACTAACTGGTTATTGGACAAAACGGCTATTGGACGAAATAAATATTGGACAAAACGGTAATTGGACGACCTAATGTTAGACGAAGCGCATTTGGACGAAACGGTCATTGGACGAGATGGGGATAAACCAATCTGATCACACATAAACCTCTGTGTAGTTACACAGAGGTTTATGTGAGACTCTGCGATTGAGTGTTTTAGTCCCTGTGTGTCCAGGGCAAGGATATGTGCAGAGGCAGGTGCTATCAGAACACAGAGTCCTGAACTGGACTAGAGTTACATGCACATGGAGCTATTTATGAGCCTCGTTGAATCTAGTATTTATGAGAGAGGATATGTGAGAAGGAGGATGGGAAGCTTGAAATGCCTTGGGATAGAGTATTCTGCAAACCCAGACCTGTTACTGGGAGTTCATACATGTAGTAGGCCTACATGTTGTGCCTTGTAGGCCTACTAGAGAGAAAATGAAAACCTACCAACAAAAATGATAATGATAAGAACAATATACAGTTTGTATGGTGCCAAATCCACTTTTTAAAGAAAATACTCAAGTCGCAACCATGATGTATAATGTATAATGTTTCAGGCCTTAAATTATGGCATTTTAAAGGCCAGAGTATGGGTATAGAATTGCACAATTAGGACAAAGTATAATAGGACACTGAGACTGGTTGAAAGGTCATCCAAGCCCTGGTACTTGGATTTATATCTAATTGCAAATGATATCTAATTAGTATATCTAATTTCAAATTTTGAATTATTATATTGGCTATACAAATGCACTACATCGTTCTTTTCAATTATTTCCTTTATTGCCAATACATTTACTATATAAATAAGTTTAATGTATTAGGTGTAATGCCCTTAAACGCTCATTTAGACCTTCATGAACTGAAGTGAAATAATTATGAATGTTGTTAACTGCATTTATGAACTTGCCTAGTAGTTGTTTGGATTCCCATGATTATGCATCACTTCCTGCAACACCTTTCATTATGTGCTAGCACTCGCATATTAATAGAACGCTATCCATAATTAGTTGGCTATTTCTCTATGAATCTATGTTGAATTTTGATCATTTGTGCAGGCAAATAACCCAATGTCCTGTTCTCAGTGCTTGTATTAGTTTTCCAGATTTCAGATTTCATTCATGTTTCTTATAACGTATTTGCTTTTCTTTCTCTTTTATATTTTTTCCAGGTCATCGAAGTCCAGATCCTTCCCCAAGATGACAATTGGGGAGACAACACCACAGCCATCACTGGCACATCAGACAGATCCTCTGACGAAGACCTATCGCGTCTCGCCAAGAGCATGGACTCAAGCATCGGCTTCGACTGCACCCGGTACTTTGGCATCGTCCTCTTCGCGGCATTATCAATCGTCGGATTCCTGTCCCCGGTCGCTTTCGTCGTGATACCTATAATCATGTGGGAGCCAGCGGAATGTGGCATCGACTGCGATGGACTGTTCATCAGCATGGCTTTTAAGCTGTTTATTCTTTTGATCGGGAGCTGGGCGCTGTTCTTCCGGAAGCCGAAAGCGACGATGCCGCGCATCTACCTCTTCCGAATCATCATGATGGTGCTGATTTTCGTGCTGCTTCTCGCGTACTGGCTCTTCTTCGTCATGCGCGTTCTTATGATCCAAGAGCCGAACTATAAGGGGATTGTGTCGTATGCCGCGTCATTAGCCGATGCTCTTCTCTTCATACACTACGTAGCTGTAATTATGTTCGAGTTGCGCCACCTCCAGCCGATGTTTATGCTCAAGGTTGTCCGCTCACCTGACGGGAGGAGTCAGTACTACTCGATAGGTAAGTTGAGTATCCAGCGTGCAGCAGCGCACGTCCTTGAACACTATTATCGTGACTTTCAAATCTATAACTCGCATCTCCTGCGTGTGCCGACGACGTCTCGCGTGGCGCAGAAGCTTAGCAACTTTAAGTTTTATGACGTAGACGGCAACGTCGGGAATGATAACGTCACTGGGCATTCACGAGCCATCATGACCACAGCAGCACATCGGCGAGACCAAAGCCGCAATGAAAGATTCTATGAAGAGCAGGAGTACGATCGTCGCGTGAAGAAGCGCAGGGCAAGGCTTCTCGTTGCGACGGAAGAAGCGTTCACGCATATCAAGCGCGTCCACGAGGATACGCATCCAGGGAACCATGCGATGGACCCGACAGAAGCTGCACAGTCCATTTTCCCGTCGATAGCCCGCCCTCTTCAGAAGTACCTGCGCATCACCAGGCAGCAGCCTCGATGGCCAATGGAAGCTGTCATGGATCACCTTGCAGTTTGTATCAGCTACAACCTCGCCCCATGATCCTTCCTTGAGACCTTCTTCGACCCCGGTCCAAACATCATCCTCTCAGAGCACAACCACAACCCCGTCCAGGGTTGGGAGCTCGTCTCGGACACCATCGTGAACCGCCCTCTCAAGGAGGGCACAACCTTTCAACTCAGGCAGGGTGAAGTTCTGCTTCAGGTCTTTGTTATGAAGATCCCCCACTATAAGATCAGAGAGGAGGTCTTTGACTACAAGAAGAACCGCTTCGCATTGCGCCTTCAGTCAGAGACCTCTGTCTGATCAAAGTATTTTGGATGCTGCTATTTAAACTTAACTGTGAAAGGTTATCTTGATCATGAAGATCCTTTGCCCAAAGATCAGAGAGGATATCTTTGAATACAAGAAGAACTGCGTCGTTTTGCGCCCCAAGTCAGAGACATCTGTTGATCAAATGCTGCTATTTGAACTGAATCTTGTCAAGGTGTCTTTGCCAGGTGTAAGATAATATAGGTTTTGGTCATAAGAAAGGTCGTTTGGCCTCGAGAAGAGACATCTTTGACCACAAGAAGAACTGCTTTGCGTTGCACCACCAGTCAGAGACGTCCATTTGATCAAAATGCTGCTATTTTAACTCAATCTTGTCACAGTGTCTTGGCTATCTCTGGGATCATATGTATGTTTTGATCACCAGAAAGTATGTTTGGCCTCTAGAAAAGAGGTATTTGACTACCCGAAGAACCGCTGGGTACTGCGCGTCCAATTACATATCTCTTGTCTGTATGAAGTATTTTGGATGCTGCTATTTAAAATAAACTGTGAAAGACCTTATTGATCATGAAGATCTTTACCCAAAGACAGAACAGGATGTATTTGAATACGCAAAAGGATATCTTTGGCCATTGGAGAAGAGGTCTTTGACTAAAAGAAGTTTCACCTTCAGTCAGAGATATCTGTCTGATCAAACGCTGCTATTTTATCTCGATCTTGTCACAGTATTTTGGCTATGTGTAAGACCTTAGAGGTTCCGATCACAAGAATGTTGGTTTGGCTTCTATCAAAGAGGTCCTTGACTAGGAGAAGAACCACTTGAAATGAAGTACAAGGGAAAGTATGCAAATTGATAGCCCACCTTGAAAATTTCACAATAGCTTGAACACACAACTAAACTTCCTTGCCAATTATTCTGCTGGAAGAAAGAGAATGGGTAATTGGCCCTGCAAAGCCAATTATTTGCGGAATGATAGGGAAGAAAATGTATCTATTGTGTTTTAGAGCATCGTTAAAGGTCAATTGTAGAGTCACATCTGTCAACTTTCTTTGGACCTTTGTAGTGTTAAAGAGATTATTTATACTTCACAATGCAGAAATCTTAGGGAAATTATTCAAGAACAGGTCATTGTGAATTATTCTGCAAAGCTTCTAGTAGTCCAAGTTGTGATTTGAGGAATGATTTACGAAAACAATATTTGATATCCTTGTACATGTGACAGTGATACATATCCCAGAAAAGTTATGTTGTAAATATGTCATAAATGGTCAGTGTTGATAGCTAAAAATGGTCTGTTTGCACAAACTGAGTTGTTGTATCATCATCTCATTGTCATCGAATGTATTTTTGTTCTTCATGATGCTTCTAACAATTATTATAGCTGTATAAAGGTCACACATGTACAAGAGGACACAGGAAAATTAAGCCAGACAGTGCTGTCAGTAAATGAAGAAAAATAATATGAAGAAAATTTGAAAATCTGAGCGAAATCGGATGATCCATTCAAAAGTTATGAATTTCCAAAGTTTTGATTACCTACAGGCACACAATGACTGCCAACATGGAGAATTTTCCATTCACTTTGTACAAAAAAATCTTTCATTTTCCTCCTTTTCAGGAAAAGCAAACAAAATTTGTTTTTGAGGTGTAACATAATATACCTACATTAATTCTGCAAGCATTTCTGAAATGATCCTCATTTGATATATGGTATTGATCCATTCTCACTAAATTTATGTACAAAGTGAATGACATCACAGTTGCTAATTCAATAATTCCCATCACAGGTGGAAATGAAAACTTTGAAAGTTCATAACTTTTTTAACCGATCATCCAATTGTGCTCAAATTTTCACAGTTTGATCATCACATTCTTCTCTTCACTGACAGCACATGTCTGGTTGATGGTCCCCTTTGAACATGTACAATGCAAAAGCTTGGATACGGTACATGTTGTTGACGATTCCTTATTTTTGCCTAACTGGTTTACAGTAGATAGCCAGATTGGAACATGTAATCTTGCATTATCTGGCACTGCATTCGTCAATAGATTTGGGCATACATAAAGCTGAAAACATTTTGTTTCAAAATTTAAGAACCACGTGGGAGTTCACAGCAAGTTTCATAGATTGTCATGACTTATTTATGCTGAGCCGTGCAAACAAATTGCAAGTTATCCTGAGTTTCATGAGGAGCATTACGTGACCTTTTTGTGAGTGCCAGTTTCAGGCATTATTCAAAAGTTGGAATACTGCTTTACAGAAATTCACGGAAACGAATCTGTTTTCTTGTATTTTAGAAAGTACTTAGCCAGGGAATAATTTGCTATGCATTTTAGGATGATTGCTACACAAAAGAGATTTTTTTAGCATCTTTTTCACATATGACTGTACAGTTAGGTACAGTCTAACCTCGTTATAACGAGGTCGTAGGAACCAGAGGAATTACCTCTTTATATTTAAACCTTGTTATATTAGGGTCAAAATACAATAAAATACAAAGAGATGGGACCAGGAAAATTACCTTGTTATAACAAGAGCTTGTTATATCAGTGCTCTTTATAGCGAGGTTTGACTGTATTGGAAATGTTTCCTAAATATCTAATAGTGCTAATGTGCAAATGTGAAAAGTAAAATTATTCCCTGTTTAGCACATCATAGTACTCTGAATGTATATTCATCTGTACATTAGTCAGTCCAGGCATCATCTTGTCAATCCTGTGTAGTACTCCTCGACTTGCAAAATCTTGCAAAAGATGTTGAAAAAATATGTCACTATTTTTGTGAAAACCTTGAATGTTTGATATGTATACATTATGCATCTGTTTTATTGGTGATCCAGTATGTATAGTACTCAGTAATGTAAAGTACTACCAAATTCTTGAAGTAAATATGTAAAATTTGAAAGATGTTGTTATTTTCTGTCATCTTGTGCTGTACTATTGTGAATGTATGTGTCTGTTGTAACACAAGTATTTACGAGCAGGTTAACACAAAATTTTAACCTGAGCTTGTTCAGATTTTGTAAATTCAGCAAAAACGAAAAAATATAATTTTTTGTGAGCATGTAATTTTTGCATCAAGTCAATATATGTGCTTGCATGTAAACATCCATTATATAAGGAATTCCTCAACTGCGATATGTTAGTTTGAAAGCACATACCCTAGACTTTCGGAGTGTGCGTGCGCAGAGCATGATACAGGGTATGCATTGTGTGACTACATCACACACATACAGCATTGCTCTATCCTCAGTCTGCAGACACACAATGCATACCCTGTATCACTCTCTGTGTATGCGCACAACGAAACCCAAGGGTCTGTTTTGGCAGACTAGCGATTTGTGAAATACTTGTAGGAATCTGTTTTATTACTACTTTACAGCGTTCTCGCAAAGCTTGCACTAGTTTTGCATCACTCTCATATCATGAACGATTTGGTTTTATATAGTTAACCATGCTCATTTTATTGTGATATTCATCATATTTATATTCGCCATCGTGCATTGTTGACACAGTTTTTATTTTGATTGTGACATTGTTTTTTTACGTACATGTATTATATCCACACTGCTTTGTCCAAAGTGTCAATTATATACCGGTAAAATCTGTGGTAGCTTTGAATTATGCTTGAAAAACAGGCCAATGTGCATTGTGAAATTTTGGATCATAGCTGTGTTTCACAAACCTGTTAGTAGCTCTACGCACGACTCTGCAAAAGACTGGGGACTCTTTCTTACGCACAATGCTAAAAGGGTCAAAAGTCATTCATAGATTCGTGCGTAGATCTACAAACATTTTTATGAAACACAACTCTGATCGCAAAATTTGTGACATACTGTACACTGCCTGGTCCATTTGCTTAAGCCCTGGTCACATAGGACCCCGGAAGAAACACGATTCACCTCGACTCTTTGTTAATTCACAGTTAACTGCCTCAGAACAACGAGTCGGGGTGAATTGTGTTGCTTCCGGGGTTCTATGTGACCGGGGTTTAACATCAAAGCCTCCATATAAATACTATAAATGTGCAAAAACCGTCACGCTTGTATATATACAAACATTACTATCTGAATTTCTTGTTTGCATTCATATTATAAAAGAAATGTGATAGTGTGCAAATCATGACTTGTTTCATTGTTTTTTATTATCATTATTTGTTTTCAGGTATATAGTTGTTCATATTCTAGCTATTCGATCTTGCTGTAAATTAATTGGAGAGAAGTGAGAATAATTCAAATGTCTTTGCTCATTTTTTTTTTTTTTTTATTGCCCTTCATATTTGGAAAGCAAATGATGATGTTGCACTGTTTATGTGTTTAACTTTTTTATGATGCCATAAGTATGCTAAAACAAAGATTTGTTTGCCTTTCAAAAATTTTGCCTTTATGGAATTAAACAAATCCACCTGGTTTGTAAGGTAATATGTTGACGTATTATAGTAAAAATAGCAACATATTAGTAATTCCCTGATACCGTACATGTACTTTTAATGATATGTCAAGTAATACATGTTGTATTCACCTTTAATGTGTAGTATTCAAGAAAAATTTGAAAACTGAAATAGACCTCATATTCAGAAATTTAACAATTCTTTCACTTTTGTATTCTGGAACGTATTTATTTAAAAAACATGGCATAGTATTTGAGTAATCACATGTATGAATGAGGTGATATGTTCTCTAATTTTGAGTTATCTGTGTCTCTCTACAAACAAATTATTAAACCATGGATTACAAAAGACTATTGGCTATGTACACTTCACAAGCCCCAACTTAAGTTTTTGTGTAATAACTTGTTCAATTTAACCATGTTACAAAGTATTCACTACATCATATGATGTTGTTCAAAGTTTGGTTTTATTATTGTTTCGATACATTGTCTGTATCTCAAAAAGTATAATATTTAAGACGCCATTACAATCAGTTCTTTGAAACCCAATTTATTTGTAATTCTTATTATGCTCAAATGTGCATGTTCTCAATCAGTTTCAGACTTTAAGTCAGGCGTCCGTATTCGTAGACTTCAAAATAATGTGATATTTTTTCTGTGATTGAAGATAAAAATGAATACTGTGTATATTTTGCTAGGTTGATTTTCAAGCCTAAAGGCACGATTGTCAGTCAGTGTTTGTTATAATTAAATGTGTTTTCAAGCTATAATCATGGCAAAAATACATGTAGACCTGCAAAGTTTTTTTGTTCAACCTTGTGCGTTCAATTATATACAATGAGACATGAATGTTTGAATCTCGAATGCAAGCTAAACAACGTATTGTGATAATTATGTGAAACTGAAATTTTAATTAATTGATTTTTAAAGATATGCATTGTTCAGTAAAAGTTTGTGACATCCATTAAATTTATTGAAAGGGCAAAAGTTAGTCTTTGTGTCATATTTGTTGGTATCATTTTATAAAAGTATTTGACCATTCAATTAGGACTCCCTTCCACTGTGAGCAGAAGGGACAAAGACCTGGGGCCATTTCATAAAAATTAGTCAGTGCGACAACAGCGGATTTTCCGACAGTTGCTATAACAACAGTCAGCGGTAGTGGTTTTAAGCCAATCAGAATCAAGGATTTCACTGGATTTGTCTCTGCTGACTAAATTTGTTGCTGACAAAGTTTCATGAAATGGCCTCCTGGCCTTCATTCAAGCATTGACAATAGCTAGATGGCTGCAAAAGAAATTTCCATCCCTCTTATTCTGTGGGAAAATGTTGAACAAGAGTCGGACCTGGGACTTTCTTTTGCGAGCATTTATCTATTGTGACTAATTGAATGAAGTTGTTTACTTTGTCTAATCCATTGTCCCTACTGCTCACATTGCTGGATAAATAAACAAACAAAATAAATAGAATATATTAAAAATGAAGAAGGGAGAAGAATTAGGCAGCAGACGAACAAAGGAAAATGCAATAATTTGTCTTCCAACAACCCATCTACCTAGCAATGGATGAAGTTACACACTCTTTTGCTGTATGATAAAGTGCTCTAATGCTGCGAAAAAAATATCACATCACCCAGTAGTTCAGATTCTAAACGATTTTTTGAAAGCGCCATATCCTCCCGATCGATTCCTTTTTTTTCCATTGCTGCCAGACCGAAAGAGGGCGCAACCCCGAGAATTCACGGGTTTTTCAGACCCAACATTCTGGCATTCTGTACGAAGATATGATCACGCCATCTATCGGTCGTGCTACTGGGGCAGAGCAATTTTATGAAACCTATCAGAATCTGAACTAATCACCCAGGGGCCTGTAACATAAAAGATGCAATTAAACTTATGGTGCTGTCACATTAATTCGCGCATCATATTAATTCGTACATCTTATGGATCTCTACAAAATCGATAAAATATTGCAAATCTGACATCACCATCGTAAAGAGCGTTGTTTATTTGCCTAAATTGGAAATTTTCTTAGCAAAAGGACCCAAAACAATTAANCAAGGATTTCACTGGATTTGTCTCTGCTGACTAAATTTGTTGCTGACAAAGTTTCATGAAATGGCCTCCTGGCCTTCATTCAAGCATTGACAATAGTTAGTAAGATGGATGCAAAAGAAATTTCCATCCCTCTTATTCTGTGGGAAAATGTCAAACAAGAGTCGAACCTGGGACTTTCTTTTGAGAGCATCTATCTATTGTGACTACAGTCAAACCTGTCTACAGAGGCCACCCCAAGGGAAACAGAAAAAGTGGCCACTGTAGACAGGTGGCCTCTATAGACAGGTTCGATAACATGCATTTCCACCTGGAGGGAATCAATTTAAGTGGCCACTATAGACAGGTTTGACTTGAATGAAGTTGTTTACTTTGTCTAATCCACTGTCCCTTCTGCTCACATTGCTGGATAAATAAACAAACAAAATACAGTCAAACCTGTCTACAGTGGCCACTGTCTTTAGTGACCACATGTTTATAGTGGCCACTTAAATTGATTCCCTCCAGGAGAAATGCATGTTATAGAACCTGTCTATTGAGGCCACCTGTCTACAGTGGCCATTTTTTCTGTTTCCCTTGGGGTGGCCTCTGTAGACAGGTTTGACTGTATTCTGTGGGAAATGTTGAACGAGAGTCGCACCTTGGACTTTCTTTTGCGAGCATCTATCTGTTGTGACTAATTGAATGAAGTTGTTTACTTTGTCTAATCCACTGTCCCTACTGCTCACAGAACTGGATAAATAAACAAACAAAATAAATAGAATACATTTGAAATGAAGAAGGGAGAAGAATTAGGCAGCAGACAAACAAAGAAAAACACAATCATTTGTCTCCCAACAACCCATCTATCTAGCAATGGATGAAGTTACACACGCTTTTGCTGTGTGATAAAGTGCTCTAATGCTGCGAAAAAAATATGACATCACCCAGTAGTTCAGATTCGAAACAATTTTTTGAAAGCGCCATATCCTCCTGATCGATCTCTTTTCTTTCCATTGCTGCCAGACCGAAAGAGGGCGCAATCTCGAGAATTCACGGGTTTTTCAGACCCAACATTCTGGCGTTCTGTACGAAGATATGATCACGCCATCCATCGGTCGTGCTACTGGGGCAGAGCAATTTTATGAAACCGTTCAGAATCTGAACCAATCACCCAGGTGTGGTTTGAACCTGCGACATGTTGCTAGACTAGTCTTCTTACCACTGGATCACTGGAGTGCTGAACCAATCTATCCCAACAGTCAGAAATATCAAGTTAAAGGGGAACTTCACTCAGACATTGATGTGCGCTCAGTGGACGAAGAAAAATACAATGGTCAATCTGTGAAAATTTGAGCAAAATCCAACAATCCATTCAAAAGTTATGATTTTTTAAACTTTTGATTTAAACCCCTCATGGGCTCCTCAAATTGGGAACGTACAGACACAAAATGGCTGCCAACATGAAAAACTCTCCTTTCACTTTGTACGCAGAATTTCACATTTTCTTCTTTTTCTAGTACAGTAGACAAAATTGTACTTTTCTCTTCAAGTATGATATGGACATTTTGATTCTGCGTGCATTTCGGAATGAATTTTGTTGATTATTGTCTACTTTTCTAGAAAAAGAAGTAAATGTGAAATTCTGTGTACAAAGTGAATGGAGAGTTCTCCATGTTTGCAGCCATTTTGTGCCTGTGCATTGCCAATTTGAGTAGCCCATGAGGGGTTTAAATCAAAACCTAGAAAATTCATAACTGTTGAATGAATTGTTGGATTTTGCTCAAATTTTCACTGTTTGATCATTGTATTTTTCTTCATCCACTGAGAGTGCATCATTGTCTGGGTGAAGTACCCCTTTAATGTATTCTTGTTCAGGTGTGAGAGAAGAGGATGGATACTATCCCAGATGGTGTATATTTATTCTAGCTACCAACTTGGTCATAAATCTTTCCACTGACAAAGAAGGTGGCATGATCTGCACGTAGTCTGCAAGTACAGACCCTTGGCTTTCGATGCGAGCATGTGCAGAGTGTGATACTGAGAATACAATCTCTGATTACATGACATCATGTACCCACTATGCACATGCTCATGTAGTCAAGGATTGCATTCTCTATATCACGCACTGCACATGCTCACATTGAAAGCCAAGGGTCTGTACTTTCAGACTAGTCTGCAGACACAGACCATTTGCTGTAGGTGTTGCATGTTGCATATATAGGCAGTGCATGATACAGAGTGGCCTAATAGTAAAGCATCTCTGAATACAGTCAAACTCGCCTAATTTGACCTTGCTTTAGGAATCACCAAAATCGAATGTTATTTCAGGAAGATAGGAATTTTAGACCCCTTTTACTAGGTCTCCCTGCTCACTTTCTTGACGGAATTACCAGCCGACGGCTCAAATGCCAATTCCCCCTCACGGAGTCATTTTGCCCAAAAAAAACCTTCAGAGAACTGCAAACAAACCTGTCTGCCTGATGTGTAATTGCTGCCTAATCGTAGCTGTCTGTTTTTATGAAAACTTGTAATTCTTAAGGTATCTTTGAATATGAATAAACTTCTTAAATCTAAAATGAGATGAAACTTATACATTCAACAGAACACTGGTTATTTTACGTCCCCTTCTCTTTGTATTCTATTGATTTTACCCTACCATAATATAATGATCATCACTATCATTACCATCTCTTCATTGTAATTTTCCTGATCATCATGATAATAATCACATTCATCACCATCATAATCCATATCCCCACAATCATCTTCATAAAAATCAATGTTTCCATCGTCATCATGATCACCACCATCATCTTCATCATCATCATCTTCATCCTCATCATCATCACTATTATCATCATCATCATTGTCATCATCACCAATATGATAACCATCATCATCCCAATCATCATCATAAACAACACCAGCACCACCGTCACCATCAACATCATTATGATCATCTTCCTTGTAATTTTCATAATCATCGTTGCTGACATCATCTTTCAACTTCATCATCACCATAATCCTCATTCCCAATCACAATGGAAACTCAAATGTGTAACATGAAATTAATAAGTAACCTGGAGACAGCAACTGCAATTAATATATAATCCATGTTTCCAAATAAGAATATTTACGTTATCATTACAAAAGACGATAATGACCAGTACATTTTTTTGTATTTGGTAGTAATATCTGTAAAAAATATATACACTAAATTTTGTAATTTTACGATTAAATATTGACATCCATTTACCAAAAAGTCTGTGGCCTTTTAGGAATATAACAAAAAGCTATTAACAAGTTTCTTCCAAGATCTGAACCGAAAGTTCTTTAAGGTTAACTCTAGAAATCTAACTGGAGGAGAATAAAATAATTTTCAACAAAATTTTAACTAACATAGTAAAAATGGAAAGTAGAGTTAAGGCATTTTTTTAACAATGCCAAATTACTGCAAAAGTTTTTTTTAGATGTACAAGACAAATATATTCAAATATATTTGAAATTACGACCATCTGAGAGTACGACAGAATGAAATAGATATTTACTATCTATAAGCGGTAAAAATATATCCGCGCTCATGAAGCATGAGCTTTGCTTAAAGCAAAAACTACTATTCACCTTTGTGAATACTAAGTTTCTCAGTTTTCCTAACAAAAACCATATACAAATTCATAATAAATATATACAAGGTTTGTGAAAATGTACAAGTTCACAAGTACTAATAGAGCTGTACTCCAGTATCTACAAAACATATTTCTCACAGATGTCAAAAGCCATTTTGCTGAAACCCGCAGAAACCAAGAAGAACTTTATCAAATCAATATAACACAAATGATTACAATTACAGACATAACATACATATCTCCCAAGTTCCCAATGTATTGCACTTTCTTATTCTACACAATGATTGTGTAAGTATAATCATAAATCTATCATTCATAGTCTAATGGGAATTTGATTCAAAGCAAACAAAATAAATAAGTTCCCATTCAAAACAATACTGTATAGCGGGATAATTTCTCGATGTAAGTTTTCACGGTTGGTTAGGTTAGTCCATGAACATATTCGCGGGTATTGAATTCGTGGATGTAATCCGTGAAGAAAAGTATAATCTACCGACCTAACTAATTAAGATTTTTCAGAAAACAGAAAGTGATTACTGCTACAAAAGAATGCTTTTAAAATCCAACAATTTATAAAGAATGACCCAATAATCTAGAGATTACAATGAGAAACTCAAATATACATGTGATTGAAACATGATATCGCTATCGTGCCACTAGATGCACTGTGTGAAGTGCTGCGTATGTTAACCTTTCATACAAATTTTTTAAGGATTATTTTCGCATGTCTGAAATTTGCGGTCGGCAATTTCACCGCGAAAAGCGCAACAATTTTCCGCTATACAGTAGACGGTTTTCGAAATTGGTGGACAGTGGCCTTTGGGGGCGCCGTGGTGTAGTGGTTGCGACTCTCGCCTTTCAACTAGAGGGTCGTAGGTTCAAATCCTCCCCATGGCGTCAGTTTCCTTCAGCAAGAAATTCATCCACATTGTGCTGCACTTAACCCAGGTGAGGTGAATGGGTACCTGGCAGAAATATTTATTCCTTGAAATGTCAAGTGCGCCGCGGATTGCTCCCGGGCTAAAGCCAGGGTAATAATAATGTAAAGCGCCTTGAGCACTCAGTAGAGTGGATACGTGCGCTATATAAATTGCATCTATCTATTAAAACGAGCGCGCACCTGATGTGTGCATTTAAAGACGTGCAGATCAGTTGCGCACTTATCATTTAATGCACACATCAGTAGCACACTCGTTTTCTACCATCCACAAACCACTGTCCACTAATTAAAAAAATCATTAACGTTTGTAGAAGACAGAAGATATTTCCTTCCCCCCTTTTTTTCAGGCATACCAACCATAATTGAATATGCATGACATTAAAATTAAGATGTGCATAATAAAGCAGCTGAACAAGTGCACTAACGATTTTACTTGTTAGTTGATATTTGCAAATATAACTAAAAATGCAGTAGGATGTTACATTGGTGGCAGCAATTATTATATAAAGAAGAAAAAACACTTCTAACTTCTTATGACAGCTTCATATGTACATGAGCTGAAGTTAAATTCAGTGAGATTATCATTATTGATTTTGTTATCTTCATCATAATCATCAATAGTATTTGCTGCAAGAATTGTGAAAAAATACAGCAGGTAAAGCAATAAATATCCAATTATTTTGTTACTTGCAGCCATTGCTGATGTTTAAATGAGGATTTATAATTTTTTCTATCTACTTTGTTTTTAGTACTCTTTAAACTGTAGCAACATACATGAGGTGGAAGAAAGTATACTGCATATAATAAGGGCATACACTTTTATACAAATCCTAGATGTTGGAACATAACATTCATTTCATTGAGAATCACTTAGACTAAAAAAATAGAACAATTGTCACCCTCAAAATAACATAAATACATGAGTGAAGAATCAAATATAAAGTATATAGAGTCCAGCATTAAAAAATTACCAAAGACAAAAATGTCACCTCAAATTAAATCAAATGGTACCACTATTAGCACGCTATCTACTAAAGTAAATAAAGTAAATGGGGCAATGCAAGTCGACGTTGTGCCGAGGAATGCTTTAAAAGAAGAGTCTACCCCAAAATAATATTTTTTCAACAGGAGCAGAAAAAATGTAAAAGTTTGACAAAAATCGTACCACTGATAAGAAAGTTATGAATGTTTATTTTCAAAAATTGGCAACTGATGACGTCATAGGTGAACAACTGACCATATATTGTATTCATATCGATGTCATGTTACTTTTTCCCCAAAATTATGATTTCCTAAAATATTCAACTATAGGATATCTTCATGATAGATATGTAGATCCATGCTTACATTCATACAAACGCTGTACCTTTCTGTAGATAGGTGATAACCTTTGCACCATGAATATAAAGAAAATTCTAGTTAGTTGTGTACCCATGATGACATCAGATTGGCAACATGACTGAACATTTTCACTGATTAGCTCATATTGTCAAATCTTTGAAAATTCATAACTTTTTTTATCACTTGTCTGATTTTCTTCAAACTTTATTTTGTTCTGCTCACCAATTTTTCCTGCTCCTGTTAAAAAAAATTATTATTTTGGGGTAGACTCTTCTTTTCACTATTCTAGCTTGTATACTATCATCTTTGCACAATTGATTGCACTTTGAGCCAAAGGGACAAAGGATTTTCACAATATAAACAATTAAAGCCTTCAAAATAGCTGAACAATCACAAAAGTAAATAGTCACCTTTTAAATCCACTGAACAGGTGTGACATCTGTTTGACATTTCTTCACAGAATAATAGGGAAGTAAATTTCTTTTGTGTATATCTAGTTATTGTGAATGCTTGAAAGGAGTTGATTACTTTGTCAATATCCTCTGCCCCTTCAAGTCACAGTGATATTGAATGAAAACTCAGGCAAGGAAAAAACATGGCAGTGAAATGCATGTGACGTTGAAAAACTTTGACTCTTAGGGGGTGTTGTTCAAAAGTTGCANGCTTCAATGGAAGTTGATTACTTTGTCAATATCGTCTGCCCCTTCGGTTCACAGTGATGTTGAATGAAAACTCAGGCAAGGAAAAAAACATGGCAATGGAATGCATGTGACCTTGAAAAAAATTTGACTCTTAGGGGGTGTTGTTCAAAAGTTGCAATTGATCGCAAGTTGCAGTTGATAAGAATTCACCAATCAAAATCATTGTTTCATGCATATTTTGTTAAATGTGCATACCGTGCGCGAATGAAAATGCGCGTTACAATTTGGAAAGTTGCAGTTGATTTGCAGTTGATTTTGAATAACACCTCCTTAGAACGCACACTTCACAATTCAACATACTTGCGACTGGTTTGTAATTGAGCGAACCGAGATTTGACATTACAACTCTCGTGAGAAGTACACTGTACTGTTGATGCATTAATTTCCTTCAGCAAGAAATTTACCCACAGTGTGCTGCACTCAACCCAGGTGAGGTGAATGGGTACCTGGCAGGAATATATTCCTTGAAATGCCAAGTGCGCTAATGAAGTGGCTGCCGGGCTAAAGCCAGGGTAATAATGCTGCAATTGTAGAGCGCTTAGAGAATTCTTAGAGTTGATAAGCGCTATATAAAAGCCGTTCATTATTATTATTATTACAATTGAATTTCGGTTTCGATTTCTGATTGGACAAATATCTCTGAACAGTATTGTTCCCTCAAAGGGAATTCAACCTCCAATCTCTTCGCTCCAGGCGGGCATCTTTATATCACTGTTGGCGCAATTCACATGATTCAATTTCAGTTTTGATTTCGGATTTTGACAATTTTGTGCAGCATCACTAAAATGTATCGATCCTTCGAAGGGGATTCAAACTTCTTGATCAAGACATCTTTATATCACTTTTGACGCAATTCATGCATTTCATTTTAGTTTTGATTTCTGATTTTGACAAATTTTGTCCAGCATCACTAAAATGTATCGATCCTTCGAAGGGGATTCAAACTTCTTGATCAAGACGGACACCTTTCTACCACTGCTGACATGGTTCACAAAATTTAATTTCAGTTTTTATTTCTAATTTTGACAAATTTTTCCACCATCCCTGAAAGATATTGATCCTTCGAAGGGAATTCAACCTCCCAACTTCTCGCTTCAGACGAACATCTCCCTATCACTGTTGACACGGTTCACACAATTTAATTTCAGTTTTTATTTCTAATTTTGACAAATTTTTCCACCATCCCTCAAAGGTATCGATCCTTCAAAGGCGATTCAACCTCCAAACTCTTCGCTTCAGGCGGGCATCTTTATATCACTGTTGGCGCAATTCACACGATTCAATTTCAGTTTTGATTTCAAATTTCGACAAATTTTTCCATCATCCCTAAAAGGTATTGATCCCTCAAAAGGGGATTCAACCTCAAAACTTCTCGGTTCCGCCGGGCATATTTCTATCACCGTTGACACCATTCACATAATTCAATTTCAGTTCTGATTTCGGATTTTGACATTTTTTTCCACAATCCCTGAAAGGTATCGATCCTTCGAAGGGGATTCAAACTTCTTGATCAAGACGGACACCTTTCTATCACTGTTAACGCAATTCACTTATTTCAATTTCAGTTTCAATTTCTGAATTCAATAATTTTGTCCACTTTCCCAGAAAGGTATCGATCCTCCAAAGGGGAGTCAACCTTCAAACTTCTCCTGTTGACACGGTTCACACAATTTAATTTCAGTTTTGATTTCGGATTTTGACAAATTTTTCCATCATCCCTGGAAGATATCAACCTCTTGAAGGGGAGTCAACCTTCAAACTTCTTAGTCTTTCTTTCACGGTTGACACGGTTCAAACAATTAAATTTCAGTTTTGATTTCTGATTCAAATTTTTTTTTTCATCATCCGGTTTTAATCCCTCGAAGGGGATTAGACCTCCAAACTTCTCAGTCCAGACAAACATCTCTCTATTATGATAACTAGCGACAAGGAGTTGGTTTTACTTGATGCTATTTCTTCTTGTCTTTTTGTTCCTGTTTCCACGTTTCAATCTGCGACTTGAGTTCTGAGTTGGTGATGACTTCTTCCATTGTCAAGGGTTTCCTGTTGAAGGGGTCGATTTGATCGCTGGAAAAAAACAGATAAAAAAAAATTGAATGAGCACAGGGTATTTCCATACATTTCAATTATAGGTATTGTGGCGTGTGGGACAAACAATGATTCAGGTTCTTCTTTGTTCCCCTTTCTTTCTCTTAATGGATTCTTTGGAGCACTCCTCCCACAACAGTACAATTTTGAGCCATAAATGAATACACAATGGGTGCCTAAAAGTGCAACATGAAAACAGTAATATGCAAAGGAAGCATGTTTCCTGTGCTCCAGAAAATTATTGCATTCTAAACCTTCATAACCTTCATAAACTATATTCTTAAATGGTTAGCATGGGGCATGAATACATAAAGACTACAATTTCTGTGTGCTTTACTGTAGCCCTTTTGAAAATTTTCATCCCTGTGGATTTTTCCCTAGTACATGTGCATCCCCCATGCAGGGCACTACAAACCCATTTGCCCGCATGCCCTGGGCAACAAAAGGAAGCTGTCGGGCAAGTAAAGAAAATTGTCACTTGCCCGAAAGGGCAAGTAGCAGCTTTTTCTAGTTTTCATCTACATGTACAAATTGGCATAGGCCATCAATTTGGGGCAAAGGAAATTTTGTTCAGGCAAGTGATTTGAAAACTTGGTTGCCCGACTGGGCAACTGGTGAAAAAAATTCTTGTAGCACCCTGCCATGTTAAAACATAAAGTTGGCTCACCTCAATAAATGTCTTGCTATCGTTGACCGATCAATTTGCATGCCAGACGTGGGTAGGGTCACTGGGTCAACCATGAGGGTAAAGGTCAAGGGGTCAATGAACTCATCTGGGGCATCAGCAAACATTTCTTCCTCCATTTCGTTCATCTCACCCATAGCCTGTAGTAAATAAAGGAGTGAGGTCAAGAGGTTAATGAATTAATTCAGGTAAAGGTCGAACTAATCAATTGAGGGTAAAGATAATGGGAACAATGAACTTATCCATCGGTGAGGGTAAAGGTCATGGGGTCAAGAACTCATCAATTAATGAGAGTAAATGTGATGGGCTAAATGAACTTATTGATGATGGTAAAGGTCAAAGGGTCAATAAACTCATCTGGGGCGCCAGCAAACATCTCCTCCATTTACATCACCATGGTTAAGTGCAGCAAAGTGGATAAATTTCTTGCTGATGGAAATTACCGCCATTGATGGGATTCAAACCGCTTACCCTCTAATTGAAAGGCGGAGTCAGAACTTCTACACTAGACGCTTCCAAGCTTTATTTATTTAGCTATTAATTACAGTCTTCTTTAAAAACAGGGTATTCAGTTGTATAAACGGCTTTTCAGGCATCATAACTGCATCCGGTCCATTTGGGTGAAAAAAGGAAACTATTATTTTATCATTAATTATTACAGTTCTTATTATCCTACCTTGACTTTCTCAGCAAACTGATTCAGTTTCCTAATCATGTCCATATCCGCTCCAATCTTATCCAAAACTTTCTCCGCTCGGGCAAAAAGCATCGGCGAATAGTTGACCTCATCCTCCGCGGCCGATCTGCAGAATCTTTCCTCATGACCCAGGTTTATGTAGAGCTGGCAGATATCTCTCACGAGTTGCTTGGGGTTGAACTCGATCTCTTCAAAGTCATGGACCTTCAGAGCAATCTTGTTTGGTCCAACCTGAGGTTCAGAAGGAGAAATTGATATGAGCTTTCATAAATTGGTTTGGCACAGTGTTGAGTCTGAAATTGGACGATTGAACCTCTCTTTGTGGCCCAAGTTGATATAGAGTTGACAGATGTCTCTCACGAGTTGCTTGGGGTTCAATTCTATCTCTTCAGTCGTGGACTTTCAGAACAATCTTGTTTGGACCAACCTGACATTTGAAAGGATAAAATGTAAGATGCTTTGATTTGAACATCCATAGATTACTTTGAAAATTGAAAATGAACCGCAGAATCTTTCCTCATGACCCAAATTGATGGAGAGTTGGCAAATGTCGCGGACGAGTTGTTTGGGGTTGAACTCGATCTCTTCAAAGTCATGGACTTTCAGGACAATCTTGTTTGGTCCAACCTGAGATTAAGAAGGAGAAATTATAAGATGCTTTTATTTGAACATCCATAGGTTGCATTGTATGAGTTTATATTCTTTGAAAATTGAACCACTGAACCTCTATTCGTGGCCTCTGTTGATGTAGAGTTGTCAGGTATCTCAGATGAGTTGCTTAGGGTTGAACTCGATCTCTTCAAAGTCATGGACTTTCAGAGCGATCTTGTTTGGTCCGATCTAAAACAAGAAAAATAACTTTTTACAGTAATTAACTTCGTAAACTTTCCTCTTCTCCACTGTGATGTAGGTTCGCAAATAGCTTAGTGCACTACATTCTATTAGAACTAACACGCTAAAATAATAACTTTTTGGTTTGATTGAATATTCAGAAATAAAATTTGTACATGATAACTTGATAAATTCCTGCCCCACCTCAAGACAAAGAAAACAGATAGAATTGATGTGCAGTCAGTAAAAGAATGTATTCATCAATGAGTTCTGTAGTTTGCATGGGTCATTTATCAACTTACCAGTTTGTGTAGAAAGTTGTTGAACATCATTGCCACTCTGTTGACCATGACTGGATGAGTGAATATATCTGTTATTTCTGTAAAAAAAAAATATGTGAAATGTGAATATTAAGTCAAGATTATTTCTCAAGCAACCAAGGAGATACATTTTACTCAAGTACTTGAATCCATTGATAGGCACCTACTGAATCCACTATTCTTGTCCGAGCTATTTTGACATTTTGTTACACAGTAATTATTAATCATATTCATCATTTGACGTGTAAACCAGTCAGTCATTCAAACATCTCACTCAAAATATGTCCAATTTGTTTATTCCAAAAGTCCTTAGCAATCCTAATTTCTCCCCTTTACATAAGAGTCTGCTGGTAAAAAAAACCTATCATATATTCTCTTCCTCTCTTACTCAGGAATTCACTCAATGGAATAACTCCATTCCTCTGTCATAAACTCACTTACCATTTGCGATGTAAACTAGGGTGCCCATTGTCGCATTGGACATGATTTCATAGAAGTGAGGGGTGGCACATGTTTGGAGTGAGACAGCTGCATTTTTTCCCTGTACCACTCTGATCTCAAATGAATACTAACTCAGATTCTCAATCAACTCATAAGTAACTCAATCAATTGAGTAAATTATCCATTCACTCAAGAACCATGGGGTGTTACTCGCTAAAATAATTTCTAAACATCCTCTGGCAGTTCCTCAACCATTAAAACCTTGACCCCTTAGTCTTATTTTGAGGCCATCGAGAACTCAACCATTTACTGCCACAGTTCCACAGAGGAAATCTGTACTGAAGTATTTACAATTTCCAACAATACCACTCACTCTCTCTCTTCTTCAAGAATTTCCTCATAAAATAAATCTCTCAATTAAAAAACTTACAGAAAAAAAAACTTACCATTTGAGATGTAAACTAGTGTACTCATTGTCTCATTTGACATGATGTTATAGAACCGAGCGATGGCGCATGTTTGTCTCAACGATTCTTCTTGTTGTCTTCTCTCCCTTCCTCTCTCATGAGCACACTTGCCAAATAAATCACTCAATTATTCACTCACCATTTGAGATGTAAACCAGAGTACTCATTGTCTCATTCGACATGATGATATAGAACCGAGCGATGGCACAAGTCTGTCTCAACGATTCTTCCTGTTGTCTTCTCTCTCTTTCTCCCTCAAATACATACTTACCAAATAAATTACTCAATTATTAAAAATCTCACTCACCATTTGAGATGTAAACAAGCGTATGCATTGTTTCATTTGACAAGACAGCTGCATTTCTTTCTCTGTACCACTCGGATCTCTAATAAATGCTCACTCAGATTCTCAATTAATTCACAAGAAACTCAATCAATTGAGTAAATCATTCATTCACTCAAGAACCACGTCTCACGTCTGTTGATCAGTCACATAATTTCTAATCGTCTTCTGGCAGTGCCTCAACTATAAACAATTTTCTTCCTCAATCTTACATTTTTTGTCTACAATTTTCAAATAATTTCACTAACCATTTGAGATGTAAACTAGAGTACTCATTGTCTCATTCGACATGATGTTATAGAATCGAGCGATGGCACATGTCTGTCTCAACGATTCTTCTTGTTGTCTTCTCTCTGTTGGAGGTAGCTGCATCCATTGCCCTGTCTCTCTCTGCTCCTGGAGAACCTTTATCTTCTTCACATACTATAGAATTAAAGAAAAAATAGAGACTTAGGGGGTGTTGTTCAAAATTAACAGCAAATCAACTGCAACTCTTCAAATTGTAACGCACAATTTCATTCGCGCACGGTATGCGCATTTAATAAGACGCGCATGAAACCATGATTTTGATTGGTGCGTTCCGATCAACTGCAACTTCCGATCAATTGCCACTTTTGAATACCCCCTAAGTCAAAGACATAATATCAAATAATAACAGTAATATACAGTCCAACTTCACTATAAAGAGCACTGATATAACGAGATCTCGTTTTAACAAGGTAGTTTTTCCGGTCCCATCTCTTTGTATTTTATTGTATTTTGGCCCTGATATAACAAGGTTTCGATATAAAGAGATAATTTCTCTGGTCCCAAGGACCTCGTTATAACGAGGTTTGACTGTATATGCAATTCATATACAGTCAATTGTGGAAATAAATGAAATGAAATGAAATGAAATATACAGTCAAACCTGTCTATTGAAGTCAACCAATGGAAAAAGAAAAAATGGCCAACAACTTTCGATTTGGATTTAATAAAATTTGGAGCTAACATTATGAAAAAACATTTGTCACATTTATAACTTGAAAGCTAGGATTTCCCTTTTAATCCATTGACTACAAGAACCGGGTAGTCCCTGCATAAACTTTCTGGGATTTACAGAATTCAGTAGTCAATGGGTTAATGGAAGTTTAGAAATGTTTCGGGCTGCTGGCCTATTTTGTACTTACATCGAGAGCCTCATCTAGGAGAAAGATGGAATCATTGATGAGATGGTTGATGAATTTCAGAAAGAGAGGAGCGTTTGCATCCTCTAAATGTGACATCGCCTCCTCTGCAACTAACTGTAATGTGAACAAATTGTGAAATAATTAACGAGGTTAGACAGAAATGATTAGAATTACAGTGGAAACTCAGTATACTTGATGTACTTGGGACCATCAAAAATATCTTGTTATAGCATTAATCTCTTTATAGCAGTGTTAAAAACAATAAGTTATTAATAGCTGGGACCAAATTTTTTACCTCTTTATATCAGATATTTCGTTATATCAGATCTCTTTATACCGAGTTTTCAGCTGTATTTAATTAGATTATTGACAACATTTTAAACTTTATTCTAACCAAACATTATGAATTGAATAGAATTCTCTTGATAAATAACTTCCCATTAAATAATAAAAAAGAACTGTTTATCATGTTGCCAATTCAATGAAATTTGAAAAAAATGTTACTATTCACATTATCATCATTATCCCCATATCTCCATCAACATCATCATTACTTAAGCCCCAGTCACATAGAAGCCCGGAGGCAATACGATTCAACACGACTCTTTGTTCGCAGTCAGCAAACTGTGAGCTGAACAAAGACAAAGAGTCATATTGAATCATGTTTCTTCCGGGCTTCTATGTGACTGGGGCCTTACATAACCATCGCCACACCATCATCACCATCACTAACAGCCCGGCCATTATAATCATCATCATCATCATCACTATCACCATTATCATGATCATCATCATCATCATCATCACCATTATCACCATCATCATCATCGTCACCACCACATCATCATCATCATCATCGCCGATAATTGAACTTCTGTTCGATGAGGGTCTCTAGTAAACTCAATGTCCACAATAATCACCATCATCACCTCATCATCATAATCATCACCACCATCATCATAATCATCATCACCATCATCATCATCCTCATCACCATCACCAAATCATCATCATCATTATCAACATCATCATCATCATCATCATCATCATCATCATCACCACCACCACCACCACCACCACCATTACCATAGTCATCAGCCATCCCCATTACCATCAACATCATTATCACCACAACCAATACCCTCATCACCACCCTCATCATCAACTCCGTCACCACCACCATGATCATTACCTTTATCTGGTTTCTATGCTGTTGCATACCCCAAAGATACTTCAGGACCTTGTACATCGGCCGCCGATAGTTGAACTTCTGCTCAAACTGATGAGGGTCGCCCGTAAACTCGATATCCACAAAGATGCTGATCAGGGACCGGGAGATGTGTTCCCCAAGGGGATGCTCATTGAATGCCTTCTGTCGGTGGAAGCTGTCGATGGTAGTAAGAAGAATGGCAAAATATTGACTGGTGCATATATTTGGTAATTCAGGTTCAATTTAATAAGGAGAATCTTCACGTACACTGAGATGCGAACCATTCTAGAATATGCAAGGGGATAACTGTGAATCACATAACAGACAAACCAAATACAAGCTGTAAGAGAAAACACAGCAATATCACTTGTGATGTGAGCCCTGAATTTACATTGAAAAGTACACCTCATATATTTACCAGAATTTGTGGCGATTCTGCTTACATATGATATGACAATAATTGCTACGTAAGTATTGCCAAATGAATTCATTTTCCACACCATTCAAAACAAACTTCTATGAATGATTTTATTTTTTCTGGAGAAAATGATTTGCATTTGCTTTGTACATTGGGACTGACACTTCTTATTCTTTTTCAAGTATGGATTGTTTTAGAATCTTTTATTTCATTCAAAACAACGGCACCTAACTATTTTTTACTGTGATGACACAAACCATAGCAGTAAAGCATGATTAATTCGTATCTCATTCTCTCAACACAGATGTCATCCTGTAATAAATGGTGTCTAAGGACACAGTTATATGTAACTACAGAACTCCAGATATTTGGAAACTCCCTAATCAGTTCAGTTCAACCATTTATTTTGCAACAGTATAAAAACACAAGAAATTTATAAGTAAAATAATAAGTGATATTTTCAGCAGATTGTATGTTGCAGCAAAAAAGAAATACCCTTAGTGAAGACTGACCTAGAAAGAACAAAAGATGACGATAAATATTGTAAAGCAGTAATGACAATAAATATTGTGTACCAATAAAAAGGTATGAATTTATACGGTATTCAATCTGTGACTTACATTGGGACCAGAATGCCTCTACTACCAGATTTCTCCTCCGGCATCAGACCTTCCAGAATCTCTGCTAGCTTGGCTCGGAGGTCGGGATTGGTCATGTAACATACAGAGACTTAGGGGGTGTTGTTCAAAAGTTGCAATTAATCACAAGTTGCATTTGATCGGAACGGGCCAATTAAAATCATTGTCTCATGCACGTCTGGTTAGAAACGCTTATCATGCGCATATGAAAGTTCAAGTTACAATTAGCAACTGATTTGCAGTCGATTAGTGATCAATTGCACCTTTTGAACAACACCCCCTTAGTCAATCGCGAATGAGCCATTTATTTTGCCTCCAACTCCTAAATAGTAATCCACATTTTTGTATTTTTGTATACAACTTGGACAATTACTTACATTGGGACTAGAATGCCTCTACTACCAGATTTCTCCTCCGGCATGAGCCCTTCCAGAATCTCCGCTAGCTTGGCTCGGAGATGGGGGTTGGTCATGTGACTCTTATTACCCATGAATATCGTCACAAACGTCATGACATGCTTCAGCGACTCACCTGCAAATGAAAATTTTCACAAGAAAAAAGTTGTTACATGGTTAAAGGGTTTTTAATAAGATACATTAATGTACTCTCAGTGGATGCAGAAACAAACATGACCAAACTGTGAAAATTTGAACAAAATCGGATGATCCATTAGAAAGTTATGAAGTTTTGATTTACACCCCTCATGGGTTCCTTGAGTTGGCGACCTACAGGTAAAATATGGCTGAGAACACAGAATTTCACATTTTCTTCCTTTTCTGGAAAAGTAGAAAAAATGTTACTATGGTAACATGGATGTATCAATTCTGCAAGCATTCCAAAAATAACGGTGATTCCTCAATTGAAATACGACACTGATCCATTTCTAATAAATTCATGTACAAAGTTAATGAGGAGTTCTCACTATTTGACATCACACATTGCGTTGCCAATTCAAGGATGCCAATTAGTGATGGAAATGCAAACTTTGAAAATTCATAAATTTTCAATAGATTATCCAATTTTGCTAAAAATGTTCAGTTTGTTCATCTTATTTTTCTTCATAATGGTGGTGGTGATGATGGTTGGTAAAGATGACAATGACACTTACTGTGACAACAATGGTGATAATGATGGAAATATTGAGCTAACAATAAACTCATTGGTCAATTCTTAACTCACCTCCATCTTCAAACTTTGCCTCTGCAAACCTCCTCAAAAACTGGAGATACGTGACAAGATTCTCAGCCAGGCATTCCGGGACAGTAACCAGATGGGCCGGCGGTGTAGCCTCAAGCGGTAGATTGGGCGTGGTCAGTATTGTGATGTCATTGTTGGTAGCATACTGGGTGACGATGCGGGCCGTCGCTATATGGAGGTTGAAAGCCATCTCGAGGAACTGAGGCTCGAGGAGCGATGTTTTGATGCTGAGGAAAAGTGTCATAGCTGAGAAAAAAAATATGTAAAATTCTCAATTTTGATTTCAAATGAAGTAGGAGTGTGATGAATGAAATGAAGTGGGGATCTATTAATTGAGTCATTTCATTAATAATGTACCTTATTTGCAAGCTAGAGATCCTTTTCCCAATATATAACATGTTGTAATATAATCCAAACTTTATTCTCATTTAAACATATCAAGAAAAACACTTGTATTGGTATCCAAATTATTACAATGCCACAATCAAATATTGATGCTGAAATGATAAGAACCTTTTAAGGGGCTTTAGATTGATTTTGACTCGTTTGATTTTGTTTTGCTCTTCAGCCCAACAAAGAGAGGCGACAATGTTATCTATTAAAAAATAAGTCACTGGAGGTGAAGACTCCCCCCCATGGAGACTTATTCCTTTCATCAGTACTTTCAGAAAGCTGTGACATCATCAGAAAAGATTGGTTTTGTGCGGAGATAAAGGAGAAGAAAAAACAGAGTAATGTAAGAAAAGAATAAACATTAAAAAAAAATGAGAGAAAGTAAAAGAAAAACTACTCATCTCCTAATCAAGCTGGTATGATAAAAAAAAACAAAATATAATACAACTTCCTACCTTTATCCATTCGGTCATGTAGCTGGGACATCACCGGACCGGCCCGCGGCCCTCCCATCTGTTGGACCATCTCCTGAAAGGCCTGCTGTACATGATGAAGCTCTCTGTTGATGGAATAGAATCGGTCTACGAGGGTTTGGAAGCCAAGCTGGAGGCAGCGTTGCGTCAGGAAGAATATACTGGAGGCAAAGTTGTAAGGGGGATGCGTGGGGACTTGTGAGTTTTCATCTCCTTCACGATGCAGCATTCTTGTTTCTTTTGGAAGACCTGTGAGAGAAATATGTAACAAAATGATTGTAGGCGTTTTGCTCACAATTGTCTGAATCATCATCATCATGACTGTAACCATCACCGTTACTACCACGACAAATTCCATCTTCATCATCACAACAACCACCACCATCATCAACATCACCATCATTATTTTCATCATGATAATCACTATCACCATCAGAATCATCATCACCACCACCATCATCACCATCATCATGACTCAGACTTTCCTCCTATCAGATCAATATCATTCCCATGATCATCCCCTAACACATGCTCATCACTACAATCACCACCTTCATCATCCTCTCTTCTTCCTATTCTTCATCACCTACCTACGAGATGAACACCTAGCTCTGCCATCTGCACATCCGTTGCTCCAACCGGTAAGTCCACTCATAACTCATATCAACAGTCGTAATATTCATTGTACATGTATCACCATTACCATCAATATTATTATTATCATGACTCAGAATTTACTCCTTATCATCATCATCATCAATATCATCATCATCATCATCATCATCATCATCATCATCATCATCATCATCATCATCCCCATCATCACCATCATCATCATCATCATCATCATCATCATCATCATCCCCATCACCATCACGATCATCATCATTATTATCAACATCATCATCTACATCATCAGGACTCCAAATTTTCTTCTCCTCATGATCATCATTATCGTCATCATCATCACTACAACCACCACTATCACCATCATCCCTCTTTCTCCGATTCTTCATCACTCACCAACAAGATGAACACCTAGCTCAGCCATCTGTACATCCGTCGCCCCGATCGGTAAATCCACACTCGCATAACTCATATCGACAGTCGTAATATTCGTCGTATCCGGCTTGGTGAAGGGAACACAGAACCGCAGCAAGACAGAGGAGAGGTTCAAGAAGAAGGAATCGCTGGCATAAGTCAGGGCGAAGGTCGGGAGTCTCCGAGACCACATCTTAGTGCGTCCTGACATGAATAGGGAAAAAATAGAAACACCATGAATTGTACAACCCATAAAGAAAAATTGCATTTCTTAGTTTTGCTTCCTTTAGCCCAAGAAAAAAAGTTGTTTGGTTGTCCTTAATGACTAACCCTCTAAAAATGGTCCACTATAATTTGTCATTTTTTTTCTTTTAATATTTTACTCATATAAAAATATGTGTAAAGTGCAACTCGAGAAGATATTTTTAGATGTTCTATGACTCTTCGCTTCCAACTTTTATAAGTCTTAGAAATTTTTCAAAATTAAGTTAGAAAAAAAGAGAAAAACATTTCCTGACTGACAGGTGCGACTTTTCAAAAATAGCATTCCATGGCAACCATACAATTTTCTTTTTAGTCTTACGAGAAATAAATACTTATTTTGCTTTTTTTTCTTTGTTGATGGAAAAAAATAAATGGAAAATGAAACAGATCTAACTTTCTGTCACTGAATCTTAATAAAATACTGTCAATATTTTCTGCATAGAATAAACTCTGCAAATATATTTTAATTTTCTAATTCATATACATTAATAGTCAACATATAGTTTTTCTTCCTTTTCATTAATTTCAATATTTTGATCAATACATTTTCATTCAATCGGTCATTTTTTCATTCATTCATTTATTCAAAAAAATATAAATCACTAATTTATGAATTCATATTATTACTTTTGTTTATTTCTGCATATATCATTTACAACTTCAAGAACAACAATACATGACAGGGAAAAGAGGATAGCTTCCACAGACTGAAAGAGTAATTTGTGATAAAAACAAGTGAAACGCCACATGGCAGTCTCGCCTGCATTACGCAATTTGTAAATTGTAGCAATATGGCTTTTAACATATTTCAATCAAGATGGTTTAAGTTTGATGAAAATACAGCAAAGAATTTTGAAATAAGAGCCAAGGTTAAGTTTTCAGGTTAAGATTTTGGAAAGTTGACCACATATGACTTTTGACCTTGATCAAAACCTGGAAATTACTCTGCACTATTTAGGCTTCTCAATGGACCTTTGTGTGCAAGTTTGAAGAAAATCGGGCACGAGCTTTTGAAATGAGAGCCAAGGTTAAGTTTTCAGGTTAAGATTTCGGCAATTTGACCTCAGATGACCTTGGACCTCGATCATGACCTGACAATTGCACTGCACTATTTGGGCTACCCAATGGACCTATTGTGCAAGTTTCATGAAAATTGGGCAAGGGGTTTTTGATTTAGAGCAATTCTAAATTGTTGACGCCGTCGCCGTCGGAAAAAGTGGCGCCTATGTCTCCATTCTGCTACGCAGGCGAGACAAAAACTACAAAGAAATTTCAAAATATCATCATTCCAATCTCCTTCTCACCTGCATTAGCGTGTATACATCTTCCCATCCAAGAGAGTAATCTATTCCTGTTCTCAAGCGAGGATTTGAAGAGAGATCTGAAGATCCGGTATACATGTTCCATAAGTTTTCCAACAGGCTGGGGAGAAAAATAAATCAAATTGACTATATTGATTTTCAAATCATCAACATCCTCACCATCATCATCATCATTTCCATCATCACATCNTTAAAGTCAGTCCGTCATGATCGACAGGACTTCCGGTTGCGAGCGCGAACGGACGGCGTGTTGCGTATTGGCAACAACGATATTTAAACATTTCCTAGCTTACGCACCTTGCCAAGCTCAGAAACTCGGAACACTTCGTACGACTTTCCGATGCTTGTTGTCATCGCGTGCATTTTGATTTGTCCCCTCTTTGGCTTCGATTGTTTCTAAAAGCATGCGGAACACATACGTTTGTGACTACCGAGCTGTGAGCTAGCGAATTAAAGCTTGCTCACTCGCTATTCCAGGTAAAACAAATCTGTGATTTTTCTGCTCGCAATCTTCGCAATCAAAATGGCAGCGGACAGTTTGGCTCCTAACCGGAAGTCATGTCGATCATGACGGACCGACTTTAAGACCGTCCTGATTCCAATATTCGTTGACTTCTCACTTCTTCCTTCACCATTAGTAGTCTCGTTAGACAATCTCAAAATACAAATTTTCATGTTTTCAATGGCCCCTGTCACCTTTGACCTTGTGAACCCAGAACCTAATCAGATCATTGTCCCTCCCATGTGCATACATGACCAAAGTTTCAAGCTGACAGGTTTAAAGTTTCTTAAGCTATTGCAAGAACAAAAACAGAACGGACGTAAACACAATGCCTCCTGCTCTACCTTCTGTGTGCAGAGGCATAGAAATTCACTTAATACAGCTAAATCAAAATTAACTCTCTAACTCAATGAATCATTCACTCACCATTTGAGATGTAAACTAGGGTACTCATTGTCTCATTCGACATGATGTTGTAGAAGCGAGCGATGGCACAAGTCTGTCTCAACGATTCTTCTTGTTGTCTCCTCTCTGTTGGGGGTAGTTGCATCCACTGCCCTGTTTCCCTCTGTTCTTGGAGAACCTTGATCTTTTTCACATACTAAAGAATTAAAGAAAAAATAGAGACTAAGTCAAAGACATAATATTAAATAATAACAGTAATATACAGTCCAACCTCACTATAAAGAGCACTGATATAACGAGATCTCGTTATAACAAGGTAGTTTTTCCGGTCCCATCTCTTTGTATTTTATTGTATTTTGACCCATATAACAAGGTTTCGATATAAAGAGATAAATTCTCTGGTCCCAAGGACCTCGTTATAACGAGGTTTGACTGTATATGCAATTCATTTACAGTAAAACCTTTCTATAGCAGCCACCCAAGGGAAACAGAGAAAATAACCAATGTAGACAAATTGTGTAACACAAATTTTCATATGGACGGAATCAATTTAGGTGGTCAATATAAACAGGTGGTCACTACAGACAAGAGGCCGCTAAGATAACTTTGACTGTCTTTTATCTGTTCTACACAGTCCTCAATGCCATTTCTGTATCATATTATCATTTTTGTGGTCTATCACAAACGATGCTCAAGTATTTCAAATAATTGACGTTCTTTCCAAGTATTCATTCATCTCCTCTGGGTTGAGTGCATGTAAAGAATAATGTGGATGAATGTTTGGTGCAGAAGAGAATTCATGTAATGGCTGGGTTTTGAACTCATTACCGCTTGAGTGAAAGATACTATATGGTTTACAACTCATAATTATTTGTGTATTCTTGAAATCATTAACAATAATAAATCAGTAGAGCACCCGCACCACAACCTTGGGTTTCGGGTTCAATTCCACGCACTTAGCGTCATACCAAAATACGTTAGAAGATGGATATCGATGCTATCCTGTTTGGCATTCAGCAAGATAGGGATTGAGCACCGTCAAACTGGCACAGCTTAGTGCTTTCAAGGTCTACAATCTTCAAGACTTGGTCCGATTTTTCTGCTTTTACGCAATATAAGATGTTTCTTGGGCAGGCACAGTCTTTAATGGAACATATTACTTCAATTTTGATATTTCATAAAAATGTGGAGTTCACATGCTAGAAAACAATTATCACATTAATCTTTAAGTTTAATATCCAAAACTTGAAATGTAAGATTTTATTTGTAACCTATTGACTTCTGAAACTAGGTAATCCCTGCTTAAAGTCTCTGGGAATTACAAAATTAAGTAGTCAATGGGTTCATGGGAGGTTTAGAAATGTTACAGGCTCCTGGCCTATTTTGTACTTACATCAAGAGCTTCATCCAAGAGAAAGATGGAATCGTTGATGAGATGGTTGATAAATTTGAGAAAGAGAGGAGCGTTGGCATCCTCCAAATGTGACATCGCCTCCTCTGCAACTAACTGTAATGTGAACAAATTGTGAAATAATTAACGAGGTTAGACAGAAATGATTAGAATTACAGTGGAAACTCAGTATAACGAGGTACTTGGGACCATCAAAAATACCTTGTTATAGCATTAATCTCTTTATAGCAGTGTTGAAAACAATAAGTTATTGATAGCTGGGACCAAATTTTTTACCTCTTTATATCAGATATTTCGTTATATCAGATCTCTTTATACCGAGTTTCCAGCTGTATTTAATTAGATTATTGACAACATTTTAAACTTTATTCTACCCATACATTATAAATTGAATACAATTCTCTTGATAAATGACTTCCCATTTCATGGGATAAAACAATAAAACAGAACTGTTTATCATGTTGCCAATTCAATGAAATTTGAAAAAATGTTACTATTCACATTATCATCATTATCCCTATATCTTCAACAAAAGAATCATTACTTACATAACCATCACCACACCATCATCACCAACACCAACAACCCTGCCACCTAAATCATTATCACCACCACCATCACTACCACCATCATCACCATCATCATCACCATCATCACTACCATCACCACCATCGCTACCACCACCATCATCATCCTCATCACCACCACAACCACCACAATTACCTTTATCTGGTTCCTATGTTGTGGCATCCCCCAAAGATACTTCAAGGCCTTATACATCGACCGACGATAGTTGAACTTCTGTTCAAACTGATGAGGGTCGCCAGTGAATTTGTTATACACAAAAATCAACATCATCATAATTATCATTATCATCATCATCACCATAATCATCATCATCATCATCATCTCCATCATCATCATCGTCATCACTATCATCGGTATCATCAACTTCACCATTATCCTCGTCATCATCATCATCACCATCAATACCATCATCACCCCCATCATCATCATCATCATCATCACTACCACCATCACCACCACCACCACCACCACTACCATCATCATCACTATCATTACCATCATCATCATTATCATCATCATCACCCCCATCACCACCACCCTCATCACCACCCTCATCATCAACTCCGTCACCACCACCATGATCATTACCTTTATCTGGTTTCTATGCTGTTGCATACCCCAAAGATACTTCAGGACCTTGTACATCGGCCGCCGATAGTTGAACTTCTGTTCAAACTGATGAGGGTCTCCAGTAAACTCGATATCCACAAAGATACTGATCAGAGAACGCGAGATGTGTTCCCCAAGGGGATGCTCATTGAATGCCTTCTGTCGGTGGAAGCTGAAAATTATACAGAGAAATGAAATAAAAAATGATTTTGTATGTTTTGAATTATTGTGCACAATTTCCAAAAAGACATACTCTACTGTTTATTACAATTAGAATACAATTATCCTGGTTATAGAATAATTGCCAATTGCATGGTTATATATTTTCAGAGAAGAAACTTTTGAGACATAGAATATTCACAGAATATGGGTTCAAAATTTGTACTAAGATACCTTAATTAACCTTCACTAAATAAAGGTTTCTACTTCAACATTTGTACTCCAGAATCAGTCCTTCTGGAATCAATGCTACCTTGGAATTAAATCATGACTTCCCACTTCAAGATACACATTGCACTATTAAAGTAGATATTGATGGAAAATAATACCCTGTAAATAGATTTTTTTTTCTATCTTTCATTATTTTGTTGATCCATTTTTAACATAAATCATGTAATGAAATTGTGTCTGCCTCAAACATAGTAATAATAATTGACCAAACATGTAATCTGGACAGGGTCTGATACGATAAGTTTAAGGGCAGAAATCTGACATCACCAAATGTGTCATCTGCCAGTTTCATGCATTACGCGCTGGTCCCTGGGCAGTGTATCACAAAATAGTTCGTAAAATTAAGAATGACTTTATGAAAGACTTGAGTAAGTTAAATGAATGTAATATGCATAAGATTGTCAATCATTCAGCTCAAGAACTGTTACGAGTCGTTCTTAATGATATTCTAAAAGTCTTTTGTAACTTGGTGAAATACGCCCTGGATAAACACTTACATTGGGACTAGAATTCCTCTACTACCAGATTTCTCCTCCGGCATCAGTCCCTCAAGAATCTCTGCTAGCTTGGATCAAATTCATTGTTTCATGCGCGTCTTGTTAGAAGTATCATGCGCGAATGAAAATGAAAACTTACAATTTGCAACTGATTTACATTTGATTTGCAATTAATTGCAACGTTGAAGCAACACCCTTCAACCTTTTGCAAAGATCCAGATTTAGTTTATGTCAAACACTTGAATTCTAAATCAATTAGCCTGGATAAGAACTCACATTGGGACTAGAATGCCTCTACTACCAGATTTCTCCTCCGGCATCAGTCCTTCCAGAATCTCTGCTAGCTTGGCTCGGAGGTGGGGGTTGGTCATGTGACTCTTATTACCCATGAATATTGTCACAAACGTCATGACGTGCTTCAGCGACTCACCTGCAAATGAAAATTTTCACAA
>BQKZ01004973.1:20406-39206 GCA_036244855.1 Temnopleurus reevesii | reverse complement strand
AAGGGTAGAAAAGGGACCGGCCCCCGGGGGGGGGGGGGGGGGAGATTGAGACTTCTGTGATATTATAAGAGAAACCCCATCTGTTTGGGGGATTTTTGAAGGATTTTTGTTTTTTAACATTCTCCTTCAGTTAGAGGGAAGAATGTAGAGCCAAACGATTAGTCTCAGCTTAGCAAATCCTGTTCGAAAGAGGCTGATTTAGCGCTCTATCTCTTAGAACTCTACCCCTGCTCAGATGATGCCATAGATAACCTAGATCTATTAATGGTGGAAAATGCATAGCACCATTTTCAGAGTGAGAAAAGGAAGTCTTTTTTTCTTTCTTTCTGGAGACTTGTAAGAAAATAAAAAAGGAGATCAAAAGTGCAGTGACTCCTAGTATGGAAATTATTTGACTGGTAAATGAAATTTTTACCTAGACAAAATGAACAGCTTAATTTGATTACACAGGAAAATCCATCGTTCCAGAGGAGTTTTGAACAATTTCTGACTTCTATCTGTCTCCTAATCCTCCCTGTAGAGAAAGAATCATGGAGATAAGTCCATAAATTGACCACTCTTGTGCTCTTCTCTAGTGGTTTTCTCAACGCTCGTGATTCCTTCACCTGAGGACGAGTTAGTTATTTCTACTTGGAACATGTTTTTTTAAAATCTTTTTCGAGCTCTTGCTCATTCCTTTTCAGAACTTTTTCTTGAAAGATAACCCTACACCACGTGGTGCAACTGCAAATCGTTTTTGAAAGTCCAAATTCCTTCTCTAAAGAGACCGGGAGGGTGTTTCATCAAGATTTGTCGCAGAGACAATTATTCAGCGCTGACAAATCCCTTGAATGTGATTGGATGAAAAGCACTATCGCTGACAGTTGCCATGGGAACTGTCGGATAATGACTCCTTGTCGCTGCGACAAATCTTGATGAAACACCTCCCCCCCCTGATCTTATGGTCTAAATCTGGACGATATTGTTTGGATTAAGGGTTTGCCTCATTCATACTCATAATATTGCAAAATAATATCTTCCCAATGTTTGTACCAAAGATTTTCTTTCCTTTTTTCCCCAGACTGTTACCATGGTGGCCTGACAGACTCAGCATCATGAGGATAGTTTGTCAAAATTTGAGAAGATCACCGCTCTTCAGAGAATGGTGTCGTTCTCATCTCAGTTCAAGATGCCTTCATTCCAGTGCAGCCCTGAGATGCTCATCTGGGCAGAAACCTGGTCACCAGGCATCAACGTCCAAGAAGAGTCCATTTTTTACAACTCCAATCTTCTATGTGAATGCAAGTAAGTCTTAGCATGTTATTATTTTTGCATTTTGACAGTGTTTTTATACATATTTTTATACATATTTTTGCAAGGTTTTGACTAGTTTGGATACGAAATTCGCGAAAATAAAACCATTGTTAAGAGAAATTCAAAATAGAGAGGATTGTGCGGATAAGAATGAAATCTATTCTTAAGTAATTCATCTTTATTGTCATCACATGAAAAAGGTCAAATACTGTCAGTTCCCAACAATTAAGCATTTTTATGAGGAGCTTAAACGTTCATATTTGTGTAAGATGCAAAGACATGCATCATTTGTACACCTGTAAATAGTTGCCTATTTTTAGCACCAACCATTGATATCTACAACGAAAATTGTATATTTGCTGGAACCCATACCCGAGTCTGTTGGCAATTTTTCCGTGGCCCATGCATGGATTACAATACATTCCTTTACGTTTGTTCATATTAGAGAGCAAAATGATGATTCACTTTGGTAGCCAATCAATCTACGGTATTGATTTTGTGAAGTACAAACATCACAAAATCACTGATGTACTAGAAAGATATCCTGTCATTCATAGGGAGAGTTGTTCAAAATCAACTGCAAATCAACTGCAACTGTGCTCATTGTAACACGCATTTTCAATCGCGCACGGTATGCACAATTAACAAGATGTGCATGAAAAAATGATTTTGATTGGCACATTCTGATCAACTGCAACTTCTGATCAGTTGCAACTTTTGAACAACACCACCTTAGTGTTTAAAACAATGCTCAACTTTCTTTTGCTGTAGAACAGTGTTAATTTTCTAAAAAAAATAATAACAAAAGTTATGCCTTCATTCCAAACAGAACCACATATTGGTCACCTCTACTCTGCATGTCTAGCTGACGCAGCTCACAGATGGCAAAGGATTCTGGGAGCCTCGGACACCATCTTTGCCACTGGAACCGACGAGCATGGCGTCAAAGTTCAGAAGGCTGCAAAGGCTGCAGGCAAGGAACCCCTAGCGTTCTGTGATGATGTCTCTCAAGAATTTAGGGTAATAATGATAATAATTGATGCAATTTACCTAGCGGGCATATCCACTCTGCTGAGTGTTCAAGGCACTTTGCCTTATTATTACCCTGGCTTTAGCCCGGCATACAAAAGTGCACTTGACATTTCAAGGAATGAATATTCCGTCCAAGTACCCATTCACCTCACCTTTGTTTAGTGCAGCACATTGTGGATGAATTTCTTGGTTAAGGAAATTAGCACCATGGTTTGGATTTCAAACCTACAACCATCTGTTTGAAAAGCAAGAGTCACCACAGTGCCTCCATGGGAAATTATTATACAGTCAAACTTGTCTACGTAGCCATCAATCTCTAGTGACAAGTAAAAAAATAAAAAGTAATCGCACATGTTTTTTTTTCAAAAAAGTACTTGGATCACTAAAAATGTCCGGTTATCCTTCTTTTTTTTGTGCATAGATTCAAATAACAATGTTCATAATTGAAGAGAGTTGATCAGTTGTCTCACGATGTGCAAACATAGAACGTTCTACGTTCTACGTTTGCCCATTGTGAGACAACTGATCAACTCTCTTCAATTATTCTTCACCATGATGAATCTCTTTCAAACCATACCAATGTTCATTTTGCATTATATCCCTTACACTAAGATCGTTGCATTGACAGTGTACAGACGAGAAAAATGAATAGATTTGCTAAGAGAGCAGTTTGCCATTGAATAGTACCATTGAATAGTACCATGGAATAGTACTTTTTAGCGCGTATGCGCGGCTAAAAGAGATCTGACCGCGCGCGAGAGAGACACTGCTTCCCAGCTACATGACACGGGAAACTTTAGCGCGTATGCGTGTCTAAAATATGTAAGAGATCTGCCCGCGCGCGAGAGAGAGAGACACTGCTTCCCAGCTACATGACACGGGAAACTTTAGCGCGTATGCGTGTCTAAAATATGTAAGAGATCTGCCCGCGCGCGAGAGAGAGAGACACTGCTTCCCAGCTACGCGACAGGGGAAATTTCTGGTGGGCTTCATTCGCACGATGTGCTCAACGAGAAGACGTGCCAGAGACTAGAAAACAAATTCATCAGATTATTATCATAATATTAAGACAAGGTAAGATTATTTAATCTACTGTTATAGACTACTTTATTGTTGTTGCTGTTGTAAGAAGGGATAAAAAATAAAATATAAGATGACTTGATTCTCGGTACTGTTGACTAAAACTATTGGCACTGCCTGCACTCAGAGACCTGCCCGTGCGCGAGACAATCGGCGGGTTTCGTTTGCATGATGTGCTCAACGAGATAACGAGCCAGAGGCTAGAAAAGTAATTTATCAGATTATCATTAAGACAGTAAGACAGTAAGATTATTTAATTTGCTGCAATATACTACTTTATTGTTAATGTTGTTGTTGTAAGAAGGGATATAAAAGTAATATACAATGACTTGATTCTCGGTACTGGCTACAACTATTCGCACTCATGAACATCAGATAGTATCATTCTCCCTCGGGCCGTTGGCCCTCGGGAGTATGTTACTATCCGATGATCATTCGTGCGAATAGTTTTAACCAGAACCTCGAGAGTCATTGTATATTTCTATAATATGTCAAAAAATAGGCAAAATTAAGTTATAAATGATCATGATTTCATGCATGCTTTCCTTTCTATTTCTATGCAGAGACTCTTTGAATTGTGCAATATTGGCTATACTGATTACATCCGTACCACCGAAGAGAGGCATAAGGCAGCAGTCCATGCATTTTGGGTAAGTGTATGTAAATACTATATAGTCTAACATTTTCATGGGGTTTAATTTTCACGCTTTTCACTCTAAAATTGCTGACCGTGAATTTTCGACCCACAAAAATAATTCGTGAAAATTATTAAGAAAAATTTTACCTGTGCAGTACTTCACAGATTGCGTTTTGTAGTGGCACGATAATGGTTCAATGTTTTAAGAGTGTGTATAATTATTTGAATTGCTCATTATAATCTTCTGAATATACAGTGATGTTATGGTCATTCTTTAGAACTTCTCTGTATTCAAAAGCATTCTTTTGTAGCAATAATCACTTTCTGTTTCTTGAAAAAATTTTATAAGTGAGCTTGGGAGATTGGAATTTTTCATGGATTGCATCCGCAAATTCTTTAATTTTCCGACAGACCTCTATATTGACAAAGTTTACATCTACAAAGGCAAGTATGATGGCTGGTATTTTGCTATTATCATCATCATAAGTATTTCTACCACCATTATCTTGAGTACGTACTGCACTTGTAATAAATGATTTAATTTTTTGACATCGCTCTGCGACGAAGGTTATATGTACAAAGAGGAGTACGATGGCTGGTATTGGCAGCTGATAAAAACAAAGTGATAATGATGATTAGCATTACTACCATCATCATCAGTATTTCTATCACCTTTATCATCGTGACTCGTACACTTGTAATAAACGATTCTCTCCTTTTTCTCAACAGACGTCACTTAGTGACAAAGGTTACATCTATAAGGGCGAGTATGAAGGATGGTATTCTGTGACTGATGAAAGCTTCCTTACCAGTTCTCAAATACAAGAGATTGACAGAGGAGATGGCACAACCATAAAGGTATCTTTCAAGATTATCAAACTTTGTTTGTTTTGTAATTCAAATTTTTTTATTTCATATTCTATAATGATTGTCAGGGAACATCAGCTGTAATAGAGAAAGATATTAGATCTGTTCATTTTTGGTGGAGTGATCATTTAAAAACTGGGGATTTTTTTCCTTTTGAAATTGACCCAAATCCATAAATTAGCAATCTTATAATCGCTTTAGGGAAATTGACAATGGGCCTGTAATTAAAAGAGATTCAATTAATTTTGCAATTAATCATATCTCTTTGGTACAAATTTAGCCATAGACTTAAGATTAATATTTATTGTAAGTTTAATTGCATCTTTTATGCTACAGGCCACAGGTTATAGATTTGCAATGTACAATTTGTAGTTTAATCATTGTTGCAATCAGTATAAAGGAGTATTATGTTTCTTTAAAGTGAAACAATAAAATTGAAGTATGCTTCTCTGTGTTTGCGCAGCAAAATATCAAATACATGTTTAGATATAACTAGTTTAAATAACATACTTCATCAATGACTGATAGATTATATTCTTTTATTATTATAGGTATCTTTGGAAAGTGGCAATGTTGTAGAGTGGACAAGTGAGACAAACTACATGTTTAGACTCAGCATCTTCAAAGATAGACTCCTCAGATGGCTTGCAGATAACCCAAAAGGTACAGAAAATATTCCGTCACTAAAACAAACTTGTTTCTTTTCATTTAAATTCTTCTTTAATGAAATTTGGATTTATTTTTCTATTGTTTTATCATCTAAAGTTGTAATATTTTACCGGTATGCTCTAAAAGCTGAAATTTTTACTGAGGCTTTATTTTTGTAGATTTTGCAACCATGAATTTGCTAAGATTTTCACTAAATTTCTATTGATAAGAATGCCCATAGACTTGTGCACAATAACTTGTCAAATTGCGAAAATAACAACTTGCAAATATAGGTTAAAAGATCAGAAATTCAATGAATTTGCTAAAGGTTATGTACGCTTTAATGACTTTTACAATTGATGATACACTGTTTAGCAATTTGTTTCTCTTGTAGATGGTGATAGGAATGCAGAAATGTTATGTTGGTTATTTAAAAAAGTTAATCATTAATTGCTATCTACTAGTGGCAGGAAGGGATGCCAAAAGAAATTAATCCCTGTGAAAGAAACCTCCTCACTGGCACTGTGATCAGAAAAAAAACTGCATTCAATCATTAACAATAGCTAGATGGACTAAAAAAGAAAGTTCCATCCTTCTTATTCTTGGAAAAATGCTGAACAAGAGTCCCCATTTGAACTTCATTTTGTGATCATGAAGCTATTGTGAATGCTTGAATGCAGTTGTTTACTTTGTCCAAGTTCTCTTGTTCCTTCTGCTCACAGTGTAGCTGTCATTATTGCTGTTTGTGAAATCTATGAATATAATTTATCATTTCCTCAGCTGTCCAGCCTTCCAAGTTCCATGCTATAGTGAAGCACTGGCTAGAGGAAGGCATTCAGGACCTATCCGTATCCAGACAAAGGGATAGACTAGCATGGGGTATAGCAGTTCCTGATGATCCATCACAAACGGTGAGTAAATAATGCAACCAATATAGCTGATGTTTGCAGGGGAAATGGTAATATGACAAATCTGATATCTATGGAGAGTTAAGGGATATACAGACCTCCCAACCATTAGTAATTTTGAGGAAAGAATATGAATTTTGACTATTTTGAGAGAGTTTCAAGGCCACTTCAAAAGAGTTTTCCTATTTTTTTATAGTTCTACTACACAGTCCTGTGGGAAACATGGTTCCTTTCCTCTTTTTCAGCAAATCATTCCTCTTTTTGCTGTATGGGTTGGGAAGCCTGGCCATATCACGAAATTGGGTAACTTTAGAATGCTATTTCATTACCCCAAAAGAGAGATCAAGTTTGAAAAAAAAACTAAAAATGCTCTTTTCGCTACAAAACTATATGTATTTTGATTACATAACCAAATGTGTCTGCACTTAATATATGTGCAGATTGTGTGAAGAAATAAAATGGGACTTGTCTTTATCATATTAGACCCTTTCCAGATTACATTACAAAAGCTGAATTATCTGAAGCTTCATTAGTCTTCGTATGAGAAAGCAAAAGTTGCTTTTAAAGTTTTGTGTCAGTTCATGTTTCTTCTTCAACAAAATGTGTGTATTTTTTTCCATCATTTAACATTCCAAAATCTCTTTGCAGAAACATTTTATTCATTTTTCTCGATGAATTGCCAGATTTTCTTCTCAATATATGTACTGTCCTCCAACAAAATGTGTTTGAATTTTGTATGATTTACCATTCCGAAACCTCTTTGCTAATATATTTTATTTATTTTGATGACTGACTTGAAAGATTTTCTTTCTCCATATTACATATTAATTTAAAATTGTATTTAGCCTGATTGTGAATGAGGTACAAATTTTATTTGTTGACAAGATAGAGAAAATTAGGAGAAAAAAAAAGTTTAATGAAGGGGCTGTTCAAACTAAGATGAATAAAGCAAGAGGAAATACTTAGAGTTCAAACATTTGGTGTAAGTGTTAAATACATGATTAAATTTACCTATAGATCTATGTATGGCTTGATGCTTTGGTCAACTATCTAACAGTCAGCGGCTATCCTGACCAGACACATCTCTGGCCGCCAACACACATCGTAGGCAAGGATATTCTCAAGTAAGTGGTCATCGTATATAGAAATTTTGATATTCAATGTACTTTATGTAGATATATGTATGGCTTTATGCTTGATGTTTTGGTCAACTATCTAACGGTCAACGGCTATCCAGACCGGACACATCTCTGGCCGCCAACATACATTGTAGGCAAGGATATTCTCAAGTAAGTGATCATTGTAGGTTGTTATTGTTGTCATTGTTTAGGTTATGGCGCTTTGGTCAAGTTTGACTATTTACGCAGAGTCTTGTATTAGTTTCTGGTTGGTAGGTTTATGTTAGCCCTAATTATGAACAGTTCCTAATGTGGAAAGCTACACAAAGGAACGTCAGTGCCACTTGTAGACTGCGGGGAACGTATTGCCCTGACCAAATCTGCTCAGTACATCGAGCGAGCTTCTCAATCTCTTGATCTAGGTCGTTGTAGGTAGAGATGGTGGACAGATTCATACCAGATTCATTAATAGATAAAAGTGGTGCACATATTTAAACGTAATTCTTTATAATCATGATAGATTTTCGAACCGTGACCATGAATGATAAATCTTACTTGTATAAAAGCTACACAAGATTTATATTCTGAAGATACTGGTCAATAAATTATTCGATTTATAATTTAAGGGCAAAATATTTGTACTCTTTTTTTCATAATTTCATCATATCCAATTATTTTTGTTTCTCTCCCTTTTTAGCCGAAAGAGGAAAAAATCTAATTTGCATAATTTGAGGGATTCCTCAGTACGAAGATTGTTTTTATCATTCTTGTTTCTGTTTATGCCATGGAGCGGGTCAATGTAAACTATAGGTAATAACACATATGTTGTGGAAAGTTGTAATTTACAACAGATTTGCACCTTATTTCAGTACCCATAAGATTGACCCTTCATGTAATTATTGATAACAGACTCTTTTGACTCGCATGTCTGCATTTGTTTTGTTTGAAGATTCCATGCAATATATTGGCCAGCTTTCCTGATGGCTGCTGAAATCCCTCTTTCTGAGACGATCATATGTCATTCACACTGGACAAGAGATAGCTTCAAGGTTAGTGTGAATAGAAGTATGAGAGAGTGGTGAATTAGAGGGCCTGTACTATAATGCAATGGAAATCACGTTTTAGTATGAATGGATGTGTGAATAGAAAGATGAATGAGTGAGATAATGATAGAATGTAGTGCTATTCATCACACCTAGGGTAGCGTTAAGATGTGACCAGAATGCAATGTTTGGTGTGAATAGAAAGGTGAATGGATGAAATCAAGATTACTGTGAATAAAGATGAGTAAAACAAGGAGCAAGTGAATGAAGTATGAATTATCATTTGTACGCTTATATACTGTAGTATTGTGGATTCAAGGAGAGTTTGAAAAGAGATAGATGGTGAAATGGTGGATATAAAATGGTGGATAAAAATGAAGTATTCTTGCTTAATGGAAGCATCTATCAGGCTTCATAGCTTCTATGCCTTTATTCTAGATGTCCAAGAGTAAAGGCAACGTGATCGACCCCTTCGATAGAGCAGGTCACTTCACACCGGATGGGTTGCGATACTTCTTGTTGAGAGAGGGAGTCCTTCACTCAGATGGTGGTAAGTGTTTACCTTAGATATCAAACAAACCCTAGCTTAATTAACTTCTTTTTGATTGAATAATTCTTGCCTTATCCCAACATGGATAAACACTGATTGACAATGCTTTACACAATCAGTGTTTATCCACGTTGGGATAAGGCAAGAATTATTCAATTATTTGTCCACCCAACACAAAAATCATTCAATTGATAACTTCTTTTTGTTTAAACTTGTTAAGTGACAAGAGATAGAATTGTATGAAATAAAGCACTGCATCTTCTATGTGCAATACTGATTGCACACTGATATTTATCAAATTTACAAGAATGTAAGTAACAGATTTTTATTCAGGCAGCAGAGGTTTTTGCATCAGCCCTTCACATTAAGAATCCCTGTTTATTGTAAATATGCATTTTGTTAAAAGTGGATGACGAGGATGATGATGATGATGATAAAAATGCCAACCATAGTCATTATTATTATACAAATATATACTGTTATGAAAGGTTCTGGTTAAAACTATGGGCCCGATGTGCCTGCAAATAGTATTTTTGCAGGCACAGAGGGACCACAGTTTTAATCCAGAACCTTGAATGAACACAGTATATATTTGTTTTATATACTGGATTTGTAAAAATAAAATAATGGATTTCAAACTTACCACTTGATGATACTTGGTGGTCACCATAACACTTGAACAGTCAAACTCTCAGAAAGGCAAAAGTCATCAAATTTGAATAGTCAAACTCCGTGTGCACAGAGTTCATCGCACAGAGTTCATCGCTCGCTATTCCGGGTATTCGGGAAGAGCGCCATCTAGTGTTTAAATTAGGACAATCCATAAATAGTCTTTAGATACTATTTACGGATCCGTAAATATTTCTTCGATACTAAGATAGTTGGTTTATTTTTAATCATGTGACATTCATTAAACCAATCAATGAACAGAGATAAATGTATCCAGTATATAATATTTATCATTTACTGAAATGATTCTACATTTTTACATTATTACTCAGATTATTCTGACACAAAAGTATCAGCCCTGCTGAATGCTGAGCTGGCAGACACCTATGGTAACCTCCTTTCCAGGGTTGCTGCCCCAACACTCAACCCAAAACAAGTCTTCCCTGTACTAGATAGCAACCTCTTCCCCAGTAAGCCTGGTCAGAGCACGACAGCCAGGAGTACGGATGAGGATTATCTTTTAGTGGAGGCTGTGAAGAGGCTACCAGGTATATTTTCCTGATTTATGATAAAATAATAATAATATTCAGTTCTTATATAGCGCATGACACATAGCAATGGCATGTCCCTATGCGCTTACAGAGCAGTAAAAGAAAGAACAGAATGGAGAACATAGATATGCTTTAAAGGGAAAGACTAGTTTTGGGAGGAGGGCGCTTCAGATATTTAACTAGTTTGCGAGCTGCAGTAAAATTATTACCATAATGCATTTTTTCAATAGTAAATTTGAGCATGTTCATAGTTTGTTTGAATGAAATCGACCTAGAAATGGCTTAATTATCGCAAAATAAAATAACCTGGTGCGATCGTACTTCCTCACAGAACATGCTTCACGTACAAAGTGAACGCGAACCCACACAGCGCAGACAATACCACCGATCGCACCGCCAATTTCAGGCCGACACTCTCCCGCGCTAAAGCACATAGCACACCGCAGGAACGATGGCGTATTGACCTGTTCGACGTAAAATACATAGAATACGAGCATAAATGTACTCCTAATATCCTACATAGATATATTTAGGCATGTAAAGCAACTTGCGAATACATCAGCTCATTTAACCTCAATTTCTGCATCCTGGTCATTACTAATCTATACCTTTAAAAAGCAAGAAAACAACATTCATCTGATAATGTGCTCTGGGTTCTTGTACATGCAAATTACTTGTTGAGCAAATACTTCTTAAGCATAGCCTTATATTTATCTAAATCAGAAATATAGAAGGTATTTAGACTCTTGATGATAGATAAGATCGGGCAATGTTTCAAGTGTAGATAGGAACTTGAATGTTAAAGCTTTTTGTGTTCATGTTAGGAAAATGTGCTCTGTAAATGTGAAAGCATTTGAGAATATCTGGTTGTTCTAGTCCTATTACTATACTATAAATGTTGCGATTGTGTACAATAAAATCTTTTATGTTAACAGGTATAATAACGTTGGTGAAATTGATTGTTCTTAGATTTATGGAACACACTTCATTAAGAATAACTTGCCGCCTTGTCCCCAATACATTACTGATTTGAATAAAGCTTACATGAACAAGTCTGGATATAATTCTCTTGCTATAATTGTAGTTCCAAAATAATTCATTCACACAATACTTATATTGCTATCTTTATCCTCATTTTATTGTTTTTCCAGAGATCGTTGGTGAGCAGTATGATCAATTTTTATTCTATCGTGGACTAGAGGAGATCATGACTGTTCTACGTATGGCCAATGCCTTTGTCCAGCGTCACGAACCTTGGAATCTTACAAAGGTAATCACTTTAAAAAAGACACTTTCTTTCCTGCATTTCATCTGGTAGTGAATTTGGGCAAAAATTTCCACTAAAAATCATCATTCTTTGCTTTATTCCAATTTGTTGTAAATTCATGTAGTATCTATTATGTCTTTCAAAATAAAACAAAAGTATTGAAAAATCCTGATATCCCACATTTGGTATACATTCCTCTTGTCACTGTTAAACAAAGGAACATTTGTCTTACAGAATACTGATGGTTGTATCAGTTGTATCCATTTTATTTTTGATTGTTTGAAAATATGTGTCTTGCCAAGAAAAGCCCTTCACACTGTAATCTCATACCGATCAAGGGCATTGAAGTAAATTATAGGTTTAACTTTTGAAGCACCCACTTGTCCTTAGCCTTTATTTTATAGTGATAAAAGTGAAGGACACAAAATAATGCCATGATAAATATCATTCATGCCATATTGTTGCCAACGGCCCACAAAGGGGTACATGTACGCACGCTACTGCTGTGTGAAGTTACCCAGAGGCTATGAAATAAATCGTAGGCTATACTGGGTGGGACATATAGATCATGTTAAACTGTGTAATCTTTTATATCATTATTTGTATAACAATTCTCTAAATTTATTTATCCTCCCATTCCAGAATCCTGTCGACAGACCCTGGCTCGACTCCATCATCCACATCACCATGGAAACGCTGCGGGTTTGTGGGATCCTGACGCAGCCGATCGTCCCCGCCCTCACCGACAGACTGTTGACCAAGATGGGGGTGGGGCAGGAGGAGAGAGGCTGGGACCACCTAAAGTGTTTTGAAGCACTGGAGGGGGACGGAAGAGAGGGGTATGGAGGAAGAAGGCTGAGCGATGACTCTAGCGTTATATTCTCAAGACTCAAAACTGTATCGCGAAGATAGCATTATATTGTCATGATTCAAGACAGTTTCTCGTCGATAGCTCGTCGATATAGGCCTTTTTGGACATTCAATACAATAAATGATGCATTCTCAAGACTCTACAAGGTATAAAACATAGCTTACAAAGTTATGTTTTATATTGTTAGTATTTATTGGACATTTAACACACCAAGCATTATCGTCTCAAGACTCTAAACTTTATCGTGAAGATAGCTATGAAGCAAATTCTTTTTCCAGCATTCTTTTAAATATTTGACACACTTTAAGTGTTGTGTTCTTTGTCTTAGAAATAACAATGCACGAATATATTTTCTTAACATTTCTTGGACATTCAATATATTTCAAGTATTATGGACTACATACTAAAACAATGTGTAGGATGTGCTGATGCAAAAGTAAGATATTATTATTCTTCTATCATGATATCAATGCAACAATGTTTTACATCATTTATTACCGCCCTCATCGACAGGCTGCTGACAAAGATGGGGGTTGGGCAGGAGGAGAGAGGCTGGGAGCACCTGAAGTGCTTCGAAGCACTGGAGGGAGATGGGAGAGAGGGGTATGGAGGAAGGAGGCTGAGTGATGACTCGAGCGTTATATTCTCCAGACTAAAAACTGTATCGCGGAGATAACGATGCAACAATATGATCTATTTTGGCATATATTGGACATTTAATCTTCTTCGATGGACGGTATATCCACCCCTAGACTAAAAATGATATAGCAGGGTATGGAGGGAGGAGACTGAGCGACGAACTCAAGCGTTATATTCTCAAGACTCAAAACTGCATCGCGCAGATAACAATGCAACAATATGATCTACTCGTTAGCGTATATTGGACATTGAGTACACTTCAAGTGATGCGTTCTCAAGATTTGAAATAACTTGGAAATAACGATGCATCATGTTATACTTTAGCTTATTGGGTATTGAATACACTTCAAGGGCTTATTCATCCCTAGACCAAAAATGGGGTTATGGAAGAAGGAGGCTGAGTAACCACTCTAGCGTTATATTCTCAAGACTGAAAACAGTGTCGCGCAGATAACGATGCAACAATAGGTTGTATTTTTGAAATCACATATTGGACATGTAATACACTTCAAGGAACAATATATCCACCCCTGGACTAAAATTATATTGAGGGTTATAGAGGAGGGAGACTGAGCGACGACTCTAGCGTTATATTCTCAAGACTGAAAACTGTATCGCGCACATAACGATACATCAATATGTTGTAGTTTTTTAATCGCATATCGCACATTTAATAATCTTCAAGGGACGGTGTATCCACTCCTAGACTAAAAATTATATAGCGGGTATGAAGGAGAGTCAAAACTGTTTTGTGAAGATAGCATTATATTCTCGGTGATAACAATTTCACAATGTAGCACTTAATGGACATTTTACTTTTCAAATGTTGCATTTTCAAGATTCAAATGGAATTGCCTCACACCTCCCTATCCGCAATCCTCATTCTGTTCACACTACGTCAGATGACCCATAGCAGTTTAGAATCGGCAGAGAGTTACACAGTTGGATTGATTTCATGAGCAACTGACTAAAATGTCTTTGTTGCCATGCTTTCATCATATGGAAACAGCTTGCACAGCTGTTGGATTTGTTATTACCGATCAAATTTTTGATCAACTATTCTGTAATGGTTGGCATCTCTGTATGCAGTTGGCAGGTTCTTGCTGATATATTTTGTATTACTATTCATTTTCTAATTTTGCCGTCATGATTAAGAATGATATAATAGGAATATTAGGACTTATATTGCAATTGAGAGCAAAAAATGAAATTAACATAAAATTTAGTATGCAATTTTATTATGTTGCTTGATGCATATATGCCAAATTTCGGAGCAAATGCATGATTTATTGCCAGGGTCCTCTTAGGGATCATAAGAGCCCAGTTTGATAAAACAAGTATTGGAAACATAATTTGTGCTTTGATGGAACGACTTTGACACTTTTCTCTATCCCATTTTTAGGCAATGGCAGCTTGACATCAACAAATATAGAATAGTCTGAAGAAATCCTTTAAGTATGAACTAGAATCTTCTTTATTCAACAAGTACAAAAATATGAAATTGTTCAAAGAACGAATATTCAACTTGCATCAAGAGAGTTTTTGAAAGAACATTTATGGATCATAGAGGGTTATTGGACACATGAAATTAGTATTTTCTGACATTGGAATAATCTTGGGTAAAAATTAAGCATATACATTATTTCAATAATTCTTTTTTTTTTTTTATTTTTTTTTTATTTTTTTTTTTGTTTTTTTTATTTTTTTTATTTTTTTTTTTTTTTTTTAATTTTTATTTATTGTTTTTGTTATTGCTAATATTTTCATCATTTTATTTTATCTTTTTTTCTATTTTTTATTTATTTTTTTATTATTTATTTTTTACTCTATAGTTTTTTCGTTTATTTTTTTTTTTTTTTATTTTTTTTTTTTTTATTTGTGTTATTTTTTTTTTTTTGTTTTTTTTTTTTTTTTTTTTTTTTTTTTTTTTTTTGATTATGGTTATTTTTTTTTTTTTTTTTTTGTTTGATATTTTTTTTATTTTTTTAGTTTTTTGCCGGAGCAATTGTTGCCGGAGCATTTGTCATGGAACCAAATTAGGAATTGTGTACATAATTTATGGAATCACCTCAATATGATACTCTCATCCATTTTAATACATCCTCTAATCTAAAATGTTAAGCACCAAATTTATTTTAACAAACCGAGAACAGTATGTACATGTACTGTGTATTATAAAAAGTACTTTATATATTTTAAGATGTCAGGTTGAAAAAAAATAGTACATGGATGTTTACTTGGCATATGGCGATATCAATATACATTATCACAAAATAGATCATTTTTTTAAACTCATTTTGTGTATTTACAATTTTACAAAGTGCACTTTTTGTCATATTGCAGTCGTCACATGGAATGTCATTTTTATATAATACAGAGATTCAGTTGCATATGTAATTAAATGTGTACAAAGTACAAATATACAAAAAGAGTGTAGAGTTCTTTTAAATATGCATAATTTTCTTTTGCATAAATCATATTTCATGTAAATCTAACTAACAAAATGTTGAATATGATTGGAAGATTTGAAATGGGAATATTACCTCATGACAAAACTTGAAATATTCAAATTCTGAATTGTTTTTCATCAACCATAATCCAATATATATACTATCGTGTTTTAATGCAAGGTAACACTTTCCCTTTCCATTTCCATTTATCATTTACCGTACATGGTAGAAGATACATTGAACATGTCGTTCTTCCTTAGCATAAAGCTCTAATTCTAATCTGAATGCATATGGTACCCTCATTATTTTGTCTCTCAATCTTGGCACGTTGACCTCTCGTCTCTCCTGTGTTCGACATCACAGCGTTCTTGACTAGATTTTTTAATTAATTCCTCAATGTAGATGGGGAAAAAATCTTTACATGGGACACGGAGAATCGCTGATATTTGTCATTTGGTCAATCCATGTCTGTTAATGTATGATGGGGCGATAATTTCAGAAATTTAAGTACTGTAAGTATGTGATGACGTTTGTGGACCGGAAATAATTGTTCAAAATACAAATTGTTTGATCTCAGTACCCGCAAACTTTATATCAGTTGTATGCAAATTCTAATAATATCTCTTGAATAATGCCTTCACTATTATTTCAAATAAATTCATTGCAAATATGCTTTATCGCAAAAGGAGGAATAGGGCAAGAATATTGGATACCTAAATGCAAAACATTTACCCAAATTAAAATACCATCTTTATTTCAAACGAAGTAATAACTTGTTCAACCACATTTGTGATCAAAATAAAATGCCCTACCATCATTACAAAGTAATGTGTGTAAGTACCAAAAGTAATTGCTACAATTAAACTGTACAAAGCACTAAAACATGCTACTTTGGAAGGCACAAAATAAACACAATGGAATTACACACAAGTGAACATTTTCCTATAGACAAATAATTACAACAAATTTGCATTCTTACTGTAATTTTTCATCAAACACTTTAGCACACACAAGTCTAATTATCATTAAAATATATTTCATACTTCATTACTTCACTCCATAAGGGTGCAAATCATTTTAATTTTATTCTGTCAATTACCAACTTATGATAGCTTGTTTACAACACATATTTAATATTACAATATTAAATGTTACCACATAGTTAAGGTGTTCTCAAACAAATTTCAAATATTATATCTCACTTTTTGCACTAAAAAAATTCAAATTTGCCTATATTTGTGCAAACTGCTATATGTATCTTCAAAGATAAAATAAAGAATTATTTAATTTTTCAGAAAGATTGCAGTTTTAAAATACCGCATTACAAACATGTTTCATTTGAAATTCTGGCCTCATAAAAATCTTGAAAATATTTGAACACATCATTGATTAACTTCAATTATAGAAAACTCTTTAACTAACTCTGCTCGAGTAAACAGCACCAAAGAGGTATTGCTAGAAAGTTGCGATCAATTGCAAGCTGCAGTTGATCGGCATTTGCCAATTGCATCTTTGTTTTATCTTTGTTTCTTGCTGGAAGCACAAACTGTTGACGGATGAAAATGTATGTTTCAAGTTGCCACTAATTTGCAGTTGATTTGCAATCTATTGCAACTTTCTAGCAACACTTCTGAGACAAGAAACTAAATATGGTCAATAATGCCTACATTGAGAATGTTAAGACTGGAGAAATAACTTACACTTCCTTCACTCTTTACCTGCTGCATTATGTAACCCTAGGCTGCTAGGTTTTCTTAAAGTGTTAATCAGAAAAGTGCTAATGCACATAAGGTTCTCAATAGATTTTTGACAAACAATGCACACACAGGAGTACACAAACATGAATGGACATGTATGTGAGTGTAGAACACATCAATGCACCGGAACAAAGCAAGTGTGTATCCATTCAATGTATTTGTGCTCTTTCTATTGTGTGCTCAAGTTCTGGTTGACCAAACCGTGTCTGCTAGTGCGAATAGCGTCAACAGCAGCGAGTAAAGGGTTAAAAGCAAAACAATATATAGAGATGAGGATTTGATAAGACAATAACAGATTTAATAAATGCTACAACATTTCTTTTGATTAGTGGATCTTTTCATCACAGGCTTGGCGATTCATCAAAAGTAGTCCAAACTTGACCGTTTTCCTTGGACGGATCCTGACCAGGGTCATCTTCTGATTTGTAAAGGGCGTTGCTAAAACTGTTCCGTTTTGCTGTAAATTAAACAACAAAAAATATGTGGATAATTAATTATAGAATACTGGCAGGAGATGTTACATCCGTTTTTATTTATTAAACAAAACAGTTTTTTTCTCATCCTTATCTGTTTTTTTCCATCTCTCTCTCCTCAATTTTTTTTCTTTTCAATACTCCTGAATCTGACTGGTAAAGATTGGATACCTTGCAATCCAGTACCCTCATCACCAAATGTTGCTAGATGCTTGAAATCAAACTATTGCTTCTGATGGTATTTCTCATCCCCAATCATATCATCATCATCATCTTCATATCCCTCCCCTTCCTTGTTTCTCTGCATCCCTTTCCCCTGCCTTCCCCTTCTTTATTTCCCTTTTATGTTTTGCAATACAGTATCTTCATCTCCACACGTGGCTAGATGCTCTGATGGCATCTGATTGTATTTCCCATCTCTAATTACATCATCATCTCCATGCCCTGTTCCTCTATCTCTAAATCCCTAAACACTGCCCCCTCCTTAGCTCATCTAATGGTATTTTTCATATCCAATGACACCATCATCATCTTCTTTCCCTTCCTCTCACCCTCTCTCTGTATTCCTTTACACTGCTCCCCATCATCCTTCCATCCTTCGCTCTTTGTCGTTCTCTCTCTCTCTCTCTCTCTCTCTCTCTTCCTTATCTTGACATACCTTGTAATGGAGCATCCTCATCACCAAACGTTGCTAGATGCTCTAAATCAAAGTTATCAACCTCTTGCATCTTGTGGTAATTCCCGTCTACAACTATATCATCATCTTCATCACCTGAGTAATCTCCACCGGTTCCAATATTAGTCAGTTTTATCATGGGGTAGCTGCAAATAATCAGATTCAATTCAATTCAAATTCAGTTTTATTGTATCACAAAAAACTTCGAAACAAATCCACCTTTTTTATTACAATCACGTTAAAAAACATACAAAATATAGAAGCTTCAGTG
>BQKZ01004973.1:0-15163 GCA_036244855.1 Temnopleurus reevesii | reverse complement strand
AGGCCGGCCTCAGACTACCTCCAGAGGTGGTCCAAAATTCGGGCCGGCCTGAGGCCTCCTTTATGTTTACACAAAGCTAAAGGCCGGCCTCAGGCCGGCCTGAGGCCGGCCTTTTCGGCTGGTGTAAATGGGGCCTTGGTCTGAAAAAGCCCAGTTAAAATAGGGTTAACAAATAGAAAAGATAATTGGCAAGTAAAGTTTGGCCCATGCAAGAACACAATCCATCTTACATTGGATTCAATGATTTTTCTTTCTCTCAGGTTGACATCATATATTATTCTTACATCATTCCCACAGGGTGACAAAGACAAAAACTGACAAAAGTAGAAGTAAAATTGGTGTCAAATTATTTTTTGCACTGTATAAAAGCAATACGTATTCCAGAATTTTTTACATTCTAGGTATGTTAATTAATTTGAGCAGAGTTGCTTCCCCCTTTCCTACTCATGTATATGAAACTGGTACATGAGAGCTTGAAACCATTTTATTCTCCTAAAGTTTAAACATTTAAATGAAAAGAATGTAGATTGATCACTTCAACATTTTACTAAATCAACTTACTCATCATGCATGCTGCGGCAGAGGCAGCGCCTGGACCTGACGTTGTTGTGTTCCCGTAGCAAGGCTCGCATCCCCTCTGGCCTTGGTTCCCTTGGAACGAGCCTGTGGGACAGGCCAAGCAATCAGGTCCAAGACCAGTGTAGGAGTATGTTCCAGCCAAGCACATATCTGATGGAGAAGAATAGAAAAACGTGTTAAAACAAGAAAAAAAAACGTTAAAACAATATTTTCGTCATGGTTTTAGAACCATCCTCACTGGCCTTTGTGTCCTTGGAATGATCCTAAAGGACAGGATAAGCAATCAGGTCAAAGACCAGTGTATGAGTGGGTTCCTGGCAAGCACATATCTGAAGAACGAGAAAAAAACATATTTAAAAAACGGTATACAAACAATATCTTTTGACATTTAACATAATCATCTCTGGTCTTGATTCCCTTGGAATAAGCCCAATGGACGGATTAAGCAATCAGGTCCAAGACCAGTGTAGAAAAAGGTTTCAGGCAAGCACATACCTGTATGAAGGAGGAGGAACAAAAAGCTGATGTGAAAACAAAAAAAGTAACATTAAAGTATTTTCTTCATGGTTTTAGAACCATCCTCTTTGGCCTTCGTTCCTTGGAACAAGCCTGTGTGACAGGCTAAGCAATTGGGTCCAAGGCCAGTGTAGAAATAGGTTTCAGGCAAACACATATCTGAAGTACGAGAAAAAGAGAAAAAAAATTGTGTGAAAACAAGAAAGAATAGCATTAAAAAATATCTTCTTTATGGTTTTAAAACCATCCTCTCTGGCCTTAATTGTTTCCTTAGAACAAGCCTAAAGGATAGGATAAGCAATCAGGTCCAAGACCGGTTTAGGAGTAGGTTCCAGGCAAGTTCATATCTAAAGAAGATATCTTTGTGTACATACAAATAAAGTAAAAAATCCCCAGAACAAGTCCTTTGGGTTCTCATCAACAAATAAAAAATCTACACACACATACACACATACATACACACAAATAAACACACACGTGTATAAACAGACACACACGTGTATATATACCCCACACACACACACACACACACACACACACAAACACCAACTCCCATTGCCATCAGACATACACACACATACACATCCTCAAAATCCCCTACCTCCAACACAACCACATTCACAAAGTCAACCACTTCCACAAACCAAACTCTCTCGCATAGATACCCACACCGACACCCTTTCTCCCCTACACTCTAATAGAACAATCGGCAAGCATTACCTTCACATTGGCTTAAATTGTATGCTCCTGTTGCCCTGGTGCTCTTTCCACGATCACATCGTATACTCAACCACTTCCACAAACTCTCTCGCATCGATACCCACACCGAAACCTTTCTCCCCTAACTACACACACCCACACTCTAATAGAGCAATCGGCAAGCATTACCTTCACATTGGCTTAAATTGTATGCTCCTGTTGCTCTAGTGCTCTTTCCACGATCACATCGTATACATATTGTTTGACCCATTTGGTCCTGGTTTAACCCCTCACAATCTGAAAATGCTCCCATCCCACACATAACCACATGGACAAATTCTCATAAATACAAAGCTTCCTACTTCCAACACACGCAAACTCTCAAGCCTCCACTCACATGCACATACATAATAATAATATTGCGGATTTATATAGCGCCTTTTCGGTCAGTTTTGACTGGTCAAAGCGCTTCCGATATTATTACCCGGTCACTGGATGCCAATTCAAGCCTTAGCATCTAGGCAGCCAAATAGGCGCTCACATCATATCGGGGTAGAATGCAACTGTGTGGATAAATTTCTTGCTGAAGGAAATTAACGCCATGGATGGGATACGAACCTACGACCCTCTGGTTGAAAGGCGAGAGTCATCACCACTACACCACGGCGCCTCCACATCATCCGATCATCCACCCACAAACTCGCCTGCATCCGAGATCTATAGATAAAACCTATAGATATAAACCCACCTATACACACACTCATACACACACCACACAGAACCAAAATCTGAAAATCTGCAACCTCCCTCACACATACACACAAAACTATCCCATCCCCAGCACACAAAAAACCCAAATTTTGATAGAATCTTTGTAAAATCCTTACCTTGGCATTGGTCTACACTGTATGCATCGGTAGCTCTAGTGCTCTTTCCACCATCACATCGTATACATCAAGTTTGTCCCATTTGTTTCTGGTAAGACCCCTTGCAATCTGAAAATGATCCTATCCCACACAAAATCACATGCACAAACTCTCACATCCACCCACTGACACATTCTCCTACCTCCACACACACAAAACCCACTTATCCACAACAAATACACATGCACACACATCTAATCATCCTCCAAAGAACTCTCCAGCATCCAATATCTATAGACACCCACCCATAAACCCACACAAACACACACACACACACACACACACACACACACACACACCTATACGGGTTTCCGCCTCAAAACGTGGACATGTGTTTTAGTTTGTGTGTGTTTGTGTGTGTTTGTGTATTAATTTGTTACCATGGACCGAGGACACATCCCTGACGATCCAACATATAACTGAAGACTTGCAATCGTGGACGTTCTAATTTGACAAAGTACCACGCAACCAAGGATGTACCCCCTATATCCTTCTTTAAATGCATTTTTATTGTAAAGCTCTACGTATACGAACTGTTCTCATACAGAAATACAACCGTGGACGGTCCCCCGTTGCAGGTACGTCCGCGGTTTGAAGGTACTTTTGCATGGTGTGGTCCGCAGTTGGCGGCGATTTTAAACGCACACACACACACACACACACTGAAAATCTGCAACCTCCTTAACACACATACACACAAAAAACTATTCCACCCCCAGTACACACATAAACTCATACTGTGATCGAAGTCTTTCATTACCTTCACATTGGTCGACGTTGTATGCACCGGTAGCCCTAGTGCTCTTTCCTCGATCACATCTTATACATCTAGTCTGACCCATTTGGTCCTGATACGACCCCTTTCGACATCTCTCACAGTACGATGATCGTAAGTTTTTGAACGTTCCAGGAGGGCAATATTCTAAAAAGAAGAACAATACATCAAGTTTACTTAATATAAGCCATCCCCATTATGTTGCATTGTAAAAAGATATTTCTTTTGTTGTCAAAGACTTTCATCAATAGGCAGGTTTACTAATATATTCAAATTTATGCCAACGAACGTAGTTATGTGCCATTCCCTAAACCGGTTGAAAACAAAAAGACGACAGTACTTACAATCCAGTTTGCAAGGTTAAGGGTTGTCAAGAACAAACTTTGTGTGAGAGGTTTTAATAAAACTTGAATCTATTAGTAAACCCGCATATTCAGAGAAAATACTTTTGTGTACACAGAAGTTGCTTTTGTATATTTGACTTCCATGAATTTCATCTGTAAGGAGTTGACATCTTAAAAAAATGCTTGCAAAGTTATCATCTTCAAAATGCTAACAAAATACCATGCCACATGTAGACATTATTCTATTATTCTCAAAAGTTTAAAGTGTTTAAAATTACCATGCCCAATTTGATTTAATAAATGGTTCCTGTACTGAAAATTTCTGGTTTTAGAGAAAAATCAACCAAGCAACTCATTATGTAACATGATAATAATTACTTAGGCCCTGGTCACATAGGGCCCCGGAGGAAGCAACACAACTCAACACAATACTTTGTTCTGAGGCAGTTAGCTGTGAATTAACAAAGAGTCGTGTTGAATCATGTTGCTTCCGGGGTGCTATGTGACCAGAGTTTTAGGAGGAAATAACTCACCACAAAGCATATCTGACATGTACTGATTATTAGCGCAGACGGGCATGAAACCGCTAAGCTCTGATCGGTCGGGGTCAAGGGTCGCTATCATGTTGGGAAAAGAGATGGAAACGTTTCTCTCGCTCCACATGTTGTTGACGCTGCTGCTGTAGTTGTTGAAGAAACTGGGCACCACTGAGAAATCGCTGCATGTGGTACAAAATAAAAATATCGAGTGGCTAGTTAAAACAACTAAGGGGGTGTTGCTCAAAATCAACTACATATCAACTACAACTTTGCAAATTGTAACGCGCATTTTCATTCGCGCACGGTATGCGCATTTAACAAGACGCGTATGAAACAATGATTTTGATTGGCATGTTGCGATCAACTGCAACTTGCGATCAATTGCAACTTTTGAGCAACACCCCTAAGTGAATGAGTATTGGTGCCAAAATGTTGCATTGGCTAGTAAGAATCTACTAATTGAAGATCTACACACAAGAAATTTAGCGATTGGATATAATCAAATGCAATTATTTGACTCTAAACTGTCATTGATCGAATTCAAAATGAGTGGTCTTGATCAAAAGTTAGTTATGGTGGCTTGCGGACAGTAGAAAACCAGTGCATATCTGATGTGCTCATTGGTTACAAAAATATTTTGCTTGTCATCAGGCATCTACAATGTTATTTCCGAGATTTGACAATAGAATGATAAAAAAGGTATACACAACAACAAAATTCTGAAATTTTCATCCAATTCTGTGCATGAGAAGTTATCTTCTTTCTAGAAAGAAAATATTGAATTAGTGTCGGGAACACGACACTGAAATATTTTTCACATTTTAGATATAGCTTTTCCAAAACTCGTTCATTTTTCGCACAATCTTTGGTGAAACACGTTCATGATACTATATTTCATTTTATATAGATTTGAAGACAGAAATTGGCGATGAAAATATTTTCTTTTACCGAAACTTTACTTGGGCTTTAACATAGACAAGATGCTGTTGATAAGACTGTGATATGAGGGTTGTACACAAAGTTAACAAGAGGAGGGATGGCTAAGACCATTTCGTGCAAGTGGCCCCAGGTGACTAGATGCTAACAGTAAGATAAGCACTAATTTTCTTATTTTACGAGCTAATCACATGACTCTCACATAGGTACATTAAGCACTGTGGTGTAGCGGTTCAGACTCTCGCCTTTCAACCAGAGGGTCATAGGTTCGAATCCCACTGATGGCGTTAATTTCCTTCAGCAAAAAACTTATACACAGAGGTAAATGGGGACGGCAGTAAGATATTCCTTGTAATGCAGAGCACTAAAATGGTTGCCGGCTAGAGCCAGGTAGTGTAAAGCTTTCAGCGCCATGAGCACTGATAAGGTGTACTTGTGCGCTATACAAGTAGCCATCATTACTATTACTATTATTATGATTAAATAAAGTAAATTAGTTAAATTTGCAATAATTTTCTTATTTATGAGATAATCGTATCTCTTACCTATGCGTAAGATGCGATTATTAAGATTTACCTTGAAGTTGTCATGGTGAGCGTTGCCGTGGCAGCGGATGAGGATGGGCTTGAGGAGTCGCTCTGTCGTTTTCTTCTTCTGCTTGGTCCTCCGTCTGGGGATGGTGAGGAGCTGCACGACACAGAGACGTCTGACACAGTACAGCTGGCCGATGTTTCTTGAGTACAATCTTTCTGCAAAGAGAATGATATTGAGAAATGCAAACATGTGAAATTTTTCAATCTTCAAATTGGCAACAGTAGAATTACAATTTTCTTGGTACACCTTTCTAATACTCACCATTTAACATTAATTTGATCATCTTTTATTCCTCAGATGTTTAACATGTGTATTTTCTCTTCCTAAGACCTGCAATTGTCAGATAGATACAGTCAAACCTCGTTATAAAGAGCACTGATATAACGAGCTCTCGTTATAACAAGGTTATTTTCCTGGTTCCATCTCTTTGTATTTTATTGTATTTTGACCCTGATATAACAAGGTTTCAATATAAAGAGGTAATTACTCTGGTCCCAACGTCCTCGTTATAACGAGGTTAGACTGTATTACAACACTTGATATGAAAGTCAAATGATGGGTCAAATGAATTTCAAATTTTCTTAAACTTGTCTTTTAATCATTCCACAAATATATGTCAGTGCCATGCATATAGGTTATTGAACCATTTCAGTTTGAATTATCATAATCATTATTATTCATTTTTTATTAATTATCACAAAATTATATCATACTTTGGTTTACAGAAGTAATACATGTACTTACAAACAGACTGCTTGTCCTGAACAAGCCTTTAAACTCGTTTTGGAGACGTTCCCTCATCGGTCCGCAAGGCCCATTCAGGTTTAAAGCGAAGTCACCAGTCATAACCCATGTCATAGGCGTGGCAATTTGAGCTGTGTTGGGGGGATTGTCAAAAGAAATGGTTACCATTCTGGTTTATTTAAGATTACATGGAAGGGGTTTTAGGTCAGGAAATATGATCACATTTGGTTCCCGTCAAAGTTCCTGAACCATGTACGTATTTTAGCAAGTAAATTAAGTGTAAATTGAGTTTCATAAGTAAATTTGGAAATACGACACATAGAAATGAATTTTAAAAGATGTATAATGTTCAGCCAATTCCTGTGTCCCCTTTTAAATTTTCATGTCAATATTTGCCTTTTACCAGTGATCAAAATTACATTTCAATTATTTTATTGCCATTAGATTGATTTTTATATAGTATTAATGGGTGTACACACAAGTAGGTATAAATTCCATCACATGCACAACTACTGTTCCACAGACAACATGGCTGATATATGAAAAATGTTAAGATAGTACTGCTGGTCTGTCTTTCTCCCTGTTTTTCAAGGTTAAAATGAGAGTTTAAATATCAATTTCATGACCCTGACTTTAAATCTAGCATTGAAACTGATAATGGACTTACTGCGTGTACAGACAGGAAGATAGGGATTCTTGTCCCACGCAGAGCTGCTGTTCCAGAGACCACTGGGCTGGCAGCCGAAAACGGTTTGGATGGAGTCGCTAGTCTGGAAGTAGCCCTCGTTGCACTCTAAACGACACACCATCCCAGACTCATCACAAGTAATTTGAGAGTTGGGCGGGGCTATGAGTTCCGGGCATTCAGTAGCTGCCAAGATGGAAAATAATGAAGAAAAAATATATCACGGAAAAAGGCTCCTTTAGTTAATATACAACTGTTATTCAAAGAATTTACTTATTCATGTTCAATTTAAATTTCAATTTTAGGACAATTTCATAAATTGTCCATCTTAATCTAGTAATCCAATTTGGCAAAGTCTGTATACATTCCCATTTTACTTTACTTTAAGAACTATTTCAGTCATAATTATATTGGAAAGTTACACTGAGCAACAATTATGGATCATAAGGAAGGCTTGGTATGCAGGAGGAAAAACCTACATATTTCATGGAATTGTCTTTCAATATATTTATAATTATAATCTATTTTCTTTTTCTGTTATCCTGGCAAAATTGATAATTTGGCAGGACGTCTTCATGTGGTGGTCTTATGTCAATTCAAGAGCACCTGTTTGAACTTTATTGATGCTTAGAACAGTTTCATACAAGGCTCCCATGAGTGCTTAAAATCACTCTTGATAAATACATTATCACATGCAGGAGGTACAGAATCTCATATCATACATTTTTCTTTATTCAGTTAAAAGCATTATTACTTACATTGCACAATTTCAAATTTCAGATTGCATTCTCCTGCTTTGGATGCCATGTCCGTAGCTTGGTAGTTGAGCTCCGTGTAGCCCCACTCATATGCTACATTGTTCTCCCATTGGTAGCGTGTGTACCACTGCACGCTGCGCTTACTGAAAATATAGAAGGAGATAATAATAAAGTATTAATTAAATCAACTCTGTTTATCAGAATAGAATAAATTTAGATAAAATGCAGGACAATAAGAATGAAAGTTAATCGTTTGAAATTTCAAACATTTTTATTACCAAAGTTAACCTGTTCCCTATGTTTGAACCCTGTTGTGGTGCTGGGATTTTTTTTTATTATTCCAACAAACTTATAACACAGGTTTTCATGTATTTACCCTCGTTTGTGCTCATGGCACTGTATTATCAAAATTTTAACTCCATCTTCTGCAACAAAATGGTGGCAGGAGTGGGATACATGCTGTGCTAAAACACTGTTACTCATTTTACAGTTTAGGTGACGTAAACATATCATTTATTTCATCATTTACCTTTTGAGGTTTGTTTCTTTGAATTCTATACCTGTAAGATCAACATGGTGGCAGCAGTGGGATATGGTGCTGCATTACCACACTGTTACTATCTTGACACAACCCAAACACTCCACTTTCAAGGTTTTAACTTGGTCTTCTGGACCTCTAATTTGTATATGGTAACAGCAATGGGATATGTGCTGGGCTAAAACTGACAATGTATGCTATCAAAATTAAATGTATGATATGTATTACCTTTTCCTTTTAAGGTAACTATAATTTCATTGCGGTGGCAGCAGTATAATATATATTTTGGTACGGCGCTGCGGTAAAATTGACCAATATGTAACCAAATTTGTATGATTAAGTATTTTACACTTCACTTTTAGGTTTTGTACTCATCTTCTTTACCTGTTATTTCAAAATAGTGGCAGCAGTGGGATGTGGTGCTGCACTAAAACACTGTTACTCACTAGACATTAAGGTTGACCAAAGTGTTTGATGAAGTATTTATTTCAGCACTATACTTTTAAAGATTTTATTTTGTTGTCTGTACCGATCATTTCATCCAGGTGGCAGCAGTGGGATATGTATACGCATAATGTTGCTTAAAGGGAAACCAGCCTTTGGGATTATCGTGCTCTCAATGAATGAAGAAAAATCAGATGAACATTCTGTGAAAATTTGAGCGAAATCGGACAACCCGTTAAAAAGTAATGAATTTTTGAAGTCACAGAGATTTGACGATCACTGCCGCTCATGGGGATCCGTGCGCTCGGCAACACAGACTTAATGTGTGACGTCATGTCGGACAACTCCTCATTCACTTTGTACATAGGACTTTTAAAAATAGATTAAGATAAAATTTAGGGTAAGGCTGCAACTTCATTCTTCTCAAGATACATACAGAATCAATACAGAAATGCTATACCCCAACCCAAAATTGGCATTTTGTTGACTTTTCTGAAAAAAGGCGAAAATTTAAAATTTTGTATACAGAGCGAATGAGGAGTTGTCCGACATGACGTCACAGATTCCGTCGAATTTGCCGATCGCACGGATCCCCATGAACAGTAGGGATCGCCATATCTCTTTGACTTTGAAAATTCATAACTTTTGAATAGGTTGTCCAATTTTGCTCAAATTTCCACAGTTTGTTCATTTGATTTTTCCTCATTCGATGACAGCACGGTGATTCCAGGGGTTGGTTTCCCTTTAAATAGTATAATATCCCGTTGACAGTGCATAATACCCAAATGCGGGCAAAAGTATAGATACTGTTTAAACTTGTTTGTTGTTATGGTGATCCCAACTCAAGCTTTGCTTTCAGGGTTCTCGCCTCCTTTGATTTAACTACTTTGTCATGTTATTTTGTGAGAAAGGAAATATATGTTTAATTCAATTTTTAAAAATTCAATTCAATTCACTGTGGAATTAAATACAAAAAACAATTGGTTTGCACATAAAAGAATCTTGTTAAAAGAATGTAAATTTCACCTCTCAACCAGGTGCTGATTTCTATGATGAATCAAACAGCATGTCAGAGAAATTGTTCCATATTATTTTCTGGAAAAGACAGGGTAATAAACTTACTGTGCAATGCCAACATTATCTGTGAACATTGGTTCTGTGAAGTCTACCCTCACAGGCAGCACATCAGCTTGAACAACCGTCACTTCATTCTCACCGGGACAATTCAGTGCTCTAGGGGGCTCCGCATCTGTTTGGGGTCAAAGGTCAATGATTGAATGTCAGGTTTGGTTAAAAATTGATTTGTTCCATTAAACTAGTTACTCTAGTTGAATGAAGTAAAATTTTCATCATCTTATTTAGAGTACAAACAAGGGGTTTTTGTTTAGAGCAATTCTAAATTGTTGACGCCGTCGCCACCGCCGTCACCGTCGCCGTCGGAAAAAGCAGCGCCTATGTCTCGATTCTGCTACGCAGGCGAGACAGAAACTGATAATTGCCTGTTCTCTCTCACTAGCTCTAACCAGGGGTATGGGCGATTCAGCATCTGTTTGGTTCAAAGGTGAAATGTCAAGTTACAATTGGTGTAAATTGATCTGGTATATACTAAACTACTGACCACACACACAGTGTACACTGTCAGACCACATGCAGGCATACTTTGATATATTGTTTATAGCTATACGAAAATTGTTAATTCTTACTTACTTCAGAGGTTCTGGAGGAGTTTCCTTGCTTGTGGCAGTTGGGCATTTAGTTGGAATTTAGAATAATTACACAAGTACGGGTCCCAAAAATACCTACCAGTAGTGTTCATATCTTTAACATATTCTTCTTATTCATTAACATTAAAATTGAAGGAATTGAAAGAATATTAATAACAAAAGTTACATTAAAGCTACTGGTCCCAGTCAGACCCTTTGCATTGGTGGCTGTGTAGATGAAAAGCTCTGTGCCAGGGTCAAAGGTGCGGGTCTCAGTTAGACCTTGTATCTCTCAGGTACATTGAAATGATGTTAAAAAGACTGAATATCCAATCTGAACTCACTTAAACCAGTACATCAAATCTACAGGTCCCAGTTAGACCGTGTGCATCGGTAGTGGTGTAAGTGAGGAGCTCTGTATCTAAAGCAAAGCTTGGTGGTCCAGTTACACCTTACATCTCTTCCATACATTAAATTATTGTAAAAAAACTAAATAATTATTTCTCACTTACCAACAACAGTAACATCAAAGCTACAGGTCCCAGTCAGACCTTGTGCATCGGTAGCGGTGTAGGTAAAAAGCTCTGTCCCTGGAGCAAGCTCAACGGGTGGGGTAGCCTCTGGGGTTGTGGTGCTAACAACACCTGTATAAAAGACAACAATAGACGCCATTCATCATGCATTCATTATGACGGAAATAATATAGTTTTTTTGTCATTTGCTTCACCATCAGTAGCGGTGTAGGTGAAGAAATATGTACCAGGGGCTAGCTCAACGGGTGGGGTAGCCTCAGGGGTTGTGGTGCTCACAACACCTAGATTGAAACAGGAAAGGGTACGTGAATCGTACACTAAACTATTAGTGTCAGTTATCAGTGAGGGGCACAGTTTTGTTAGCCAGACTTACAAAGCAGCAACTAAATGAACACGATTTATGAATTGGGCACTCATACAATAGCTTATTTCTGAAATTGTTGTACAATAAAAAAGAAATGCATCAAATTTCACTGGGTATGCAATCTAACAATATCCATCTGCAAAAAAAAATATTTGCCGAAATTTTGGAAAATCAACAAAAAAGATTATGCAATACTGCGAGTTGAAAGAAAGTAATCAATATAAAATAGACAAAAAGATGAGGAAAAACAGGGGAAACAAAAGAATAAAGTAATCACTGCGAGCAGAAAGGAAAAAACCTGTGACAAAGTAAACAACCTCTAGTCAAGCATTAACAATAGCTAGATTGCCACAAAAGAAGTTTCCATCCTTCTCATTCTATGGAAAAATGTTGAACAAGGGTCAAAGGTGGTTTTCTTTGTTTTCAAGAATCTATTGTGAATGCTTGAATGAATCTTTTTTTTTACTTGTTCCCAGTCCTTTGTCTCTCCCGCTCACAGTGAATGTAAAAGGAGAAGAAGAGGAGGAGATGGGTAATCAAAAGAAGAAACAGGAAAAGAAGCGGAAGAAGAGAAAGAAAAGAATAAGGGAAGAGACAAATAAAACATCAATAACAATTTTCTGCACTACCTCAAATAAATGGGAACCTATGTTGTACAAGCTATGCTTTTTGATAGGTTTCTCATATTTCACGTGATTTCATTTCTTTGTCAAATAGTAATTGTTAATTTTGTCATTATGTTTAATTTGTTGAGTTCAAGATCAATATTATTTATTTGTGGAATTTGAAACAATAATTTTTTTTTAAAATTAATAAAACATGACTGGCTTTTCAAAGCTCCTACTCACCGACATTATCCGTGGATACTGGAGTCCTCCATCGCACCACAGCCATGTTTGCGCCCGTTTCTAGGGTGACGCTCATACCGGCAGGACAATAACTGAAAACAGGAGGGGCGACGTCTGAAAAATGAAATAAAAATCAATCCCAGAGTGAATACCTCAACAAATCATAACATTCTTTTTGAACCTTTGTTCTAGATTCCCTCAGCAAATATGGTACAGCTCTTTACATTGCCTTCTGCTGTTAAAGGTATAGATTTGTTATGGTCGGGATGCAGAAAGTGATGTGAAACGATCGAGCTGATGTATTCACAAGTTGTTTTATACATAAATATAACTGTGTACGAAATAAGGAGAGAAAATTGTAGGTATTCTGGAGTATTTTACGTCGAACATGCCAATCAGCCATGATTCCTAGGGTGTGCTAAGTGCTTTCGCATGGGGGAGCGTCGGCCCGGAATGGGCGGAGTGATCAATGGTATTGTCTATGGTGTGTGAGTTTGCATTCATTTTGTACGTGAAGCATGTTGTGCTAGGGAGGGAGACTGCAGCATCATTTTTTATTTTGTGATAATTAAGCCATTTCTTGATCAATTTTAATCAAACAATCTATGAACATACTCTAATTTGCCATTGAAAAACTGAATTATGGTAATACTTTTACTACAGCTCACAAAGCAGTTAAATATCTGAAGCGCCATCCTCTCTAAACTGGTCTATTGGTTTAAAGCTGAAACGCTAACCCATTGACTATTGAATTCTTTACTTTCCATAAACGTTATGCAGGAACTGCCCAGTTCCTTTAGTCAATGGGCAGATTTCATTTTCGCAATTTCGCGACCAAGAATTCACTAAAAATTTAACTTATTAGAATGCCCATAGACCTGTGAAAAATAATCTTTCAAAACGTGAAAATAACAACTCGCTAAGTAGACAAATTTGTACTTTTCTCTTCAAGTATGATATAGAGATTTTGATTCTGCATGCATTTCAGAATGAATTTTGTTGATTTATTGTTAACTTTTTTAGAAAAAGAAGAAAATTTGAAATTCTATGTACAAAGTGAATGGAGAGTTCTCCGTGTTGGCAGCCATTTTGTGCCTATACGTTGCCAATTTAAGGAGCCCATGAGGGGTTTAAATAAAAAATTCGTAACTTTTGAATTGGTTGTTGGATTTTGTATAAATCTTCAGTTTGATCATTGTATTTTCTTCATCCACTGAGAGTGCATCAATGTCTGGGTGAAGTTCCCCTTTAAATTAAGTATATTGCATTTATTTTCTGATTGGTATACTATATTGGTTTGCATTTTTTGGAAATGAAATACCTAGGAAAAGGTAAAATAAATAGGAAAAAGGAAAAATAAAAATCTCAGAAAAAAAAATCATATAGGGGGTGTTGTTCAAAATCAACTGCAAATCAACTGCAACTTTGCAAAATGTAACGCGCATTCTCATTTGCGCACGGCATGCGCATTTAACAAGATGCGCATGAAACAATTATTTTGATTGGCACATTCCGATCAACTGCAACTTGTGATCAATTGCAACTTTTGAGCAACACCCCCATAGCATCATGATCTACTTACCTATGCACTCCATTCCGCTGATATCTTTAGTCCATGTTCCATTAAGTGTGCATTGCGTTCGCTTGATATTCACTGACGAACCTCTGAACCCTCTTGCACATGTGACCTTGCACTGAGTTGCCCCATCGACAAGTGGGCTAGTGGCACAAAGGCTTGGGCTAGCTACTGTGTGTGGCGGGAGAGTCAATCCAGGGCAAGTTGCAACTGAAATGATCAAAAAGAGTATGAATTCAAGGTTTAATTTTGTAATTTCATAACTGAGTTGCCCCATCAACAAGTGGGCTAGTGGCACAAAGGCTTGGGCTAGCTACCGTGTGTGGTGGGAGAGTCAGCCCGGGGCAGGTTGCAACTGAAATGATTAAAAAGAGTATGAATTCAAGGTTTAATTTTGTAACTTTATAATTGAGTTGCCCCATCGACAAGTGGGCTAGTGGCACAAAGGCTTGGGCTAGCTACTGTGTGTGGTGGGAGAGTCAACCCAGGGCATGTTGCAACTGAAATGATCAAAAAGAGGATGAATTCAAGGTTTAATTTGTAGTTTTATAATTGAGTTGCCCCATCGACTAGTGGGCTAGTGGCACAAAAGCTTGGGCTGGCTTCTTTGTGTGGTGGAAGAGTCAATCCAGGGCAAGTTGCAACTGAAATGATAAAAAAGAGTATGAATTCAAGGTTTAATGTTGTAACTTTATAACTGCGTTGCCCCATCAACAAGTGGGCTAGTGGCACAAAGGCTTGGGCTAGCTACCGTGTGTGGCGGGAGAGTTAACCCGGAGCAAGTTGCAGCTGAAATGATCAAAAAGAGAATGAATTCAAGGTTTAATTTTGTAACTTTACAACTGAGTTGCCCCATCGACTAGTGGGCTAGTGGCACAAAGGCTTGGGCTAGCTTCTTTGTGTGGTGAGAGAGTCACTTCAGGACAAGTTGCAACTGAATGATTAGAAAGAGTACGAATTCAATGAATAATTGTGTAAAACTACAATTGAGTAGCCCTATAGACAAGTGGGCTAGTGGCACAAAGGCTTGGGCTAGCTACTGTGTGTGGTGAGAGAGTCACT